>JAGDQP010011808.1:0-52042 GCA_022664845.1 Lepisma saccharinum
CAGTCATATTAACAACTTGTAGAGCTCATTGGGAAACATTTTCACGTATTTCAATTGGCTACAATCTTATCGCAGAAAAATAATCACTCAAGCATGTATTCACTTCTTTTCCTACTCTGAACGATAACGATTCCTGTTTTCATCGCTAATTCTTTTTTCAAATCTATCCAGAAGGTTCCGCAGTCATATTAACTTGTAGAGCTCACTGGGAAAACATTTTCATTATTCCAATCAAAAGTGTTTCCAAGTGAGTTCCAATATGACTGCCAAGCCATGCGAAAAGATCTGATTCCTAACGACGGTATTTCCGACTGAGTTCAATATATCTTCCAAGCCCTGCGAATAAATCTGATATGAAAAAATGCTCGCTAGATGACGCGCGAGTTTGTTTCATACGTAAAGAAGCAATTTCAAACGTTAGAGACTTCTTATATATATTATTTTCCTATGTTTAAATGTTATTTAACACATACTATACCTATATTAAACATAAATTAATTACAGACATGTTTAAATTATTTATTTGATAACAAATAGCAACTACACTATGTATTTAGTATACTTTAATATTCTATAAGAGAAGGTGAAAATTCACTCACTGAATTTCCCACGAGCATGCTCTAGCTGGTTAAAAAAATGAGCATTGGTATCGTCAGCCAATCAAAATAAGTAGACACGTTTTTTAAATGTGTGGTGTTCTTGTCAGAGCATTTACCACAAAAATAAAATGACTGTATCCTCCCTTTATTTCCATGTCCTAACATTTGTTTCCAACTTTGCTCGTTGTTAAACCTGTTCGGTCTTTCTGTTTCTCTTGAATGTTGTTTCCAACTTGGTTGTTTTATTCTCTTGTTTTAATTAATTTTTGTCAACAACTAATTTGCCTTGCTAATTTGTTTCTTTGCTTCCTCCTTTGTTTTTAATCCGTTTGGTTTCCAACTCTGTTTGTTTTCTTCCTTCTTTCTTTCCATACATTTGGTTGGCAACCGTGTCTTGCTCCTTTTGTTTTCACACATTTTGTTGGCAACCGTGTCTTGCTCCTTTGTTTTCACACATTTGGTTGGCAACCGTGTCTTGCTCCTTTGTTTTCATGCAGTTGGTTGGCAACCGTGTCTTGCTCCTTTGTTTTCACACAGTTGGTTGGCAACCGTGTCTTGCTCCTTTGTTTTCATACAGTTGGTTGGCAACCGTGTCTTGCTCCTTTGTTTTCATACATTTGGTTGGCAACGCTGTTTCCTCCTTCTTTCCTCATCTTCTAGAGGAATGACCTTTCTAGGCACCATCTTACATTACGTCATCAGTAATTTCTCAATCTCTTTCTATTACAAACTGTGTCAACTAACCTTGCCAACTCTATCTTCTGCTGTCACGTGGTGGGAATTTCCACGCCACATCTTCGCTGAGACACGTTTCCTATGACGTCATTTATTCCCCAAAATTCACCCGTAGTGTTATACAAACACCTCAAGCCACCTACGTGGACCGCCATCTTAAATTTGCGTCACTCTTCGATTATGTCATCACTTTTTCCCACCCAAAATTCAATCGTAGTCTTGTACGAACGTCCACACCACGTCATGGGGTCAACTACCTACCACGTCCTACGAGATGGTCAACTACCTACCACGTCAATTGAACTACGTGGTGGTTGCTCCTGGAAGGCAGGCAACCCGCAATTTTCTAACGAGTACGACCGTCTTCTACTTGGTATTCTATCAGTTTCGTTTTGACATAATGGCAGTAAGTGATTTTTTATTGCAATTGTGAGTCTTAGCGATTCCTGAAATTTTCAGATTAATAAAGGAGGATGTTTTTGGCAATTTTTATAACGAAGAACTTTTCTTAACATTTGGGAACCGAAATTTTGAAATTGTTGAAGTGTAGTTGGGGGATTGGGCTGGAAGAGTAGAAGAGAGATTTGAATTCTAATTTTTGGGGATGGTGTTCTGGAATAAATTGAAGAGGTTGGTCACTAATTTATGTCAATCGCGCGGTAAAGATTTTCTGATAAATTTGTATCGCCACAGTTGTAATATATTGGTGGGGTACATCTAAGGTAAGTAAGATTGTAAACAGTTATGTATGCATGATTGCCTAACTGTAAGGAAAATTTCTGACAATTATATTTCTACAGGACATATTATGACAAGTATAAAATTCAAATTGCTATTGCTGTTGCTTATTAGATACAAATATTTTGAAGTATGTATTGCTGATCGAACATCGGAATAATAATTATTTCGTAAAATATGATTCAAAAATAACCAAATTATAGTTGGATATTTGTCAGAGACCTCGTCATAACTGGGAACTAATTAAATGAAGTATTTGCCTTAATAAATAAAACATTGTTATCAAAACGTTTATAAGACAGTTGTTCGTATTAAAATTATTTCAAAATTAATAATCATTGCCGAATCTCAGAAATATATTTTTAGGAAAAGAAACAAATTAAAATACGGTTCCTTAAGTTATCATATAATCAAGTCGAATACTAAGAAGTTGTTTTAAGGATTTGTTTAAAATTTCTTTAAAATTATAAAAGGTACATTGAATGTTTCAAAGGAATGGGGTGTCTTGTGGTGTTGTTTATCAGTGAAACCATTTAGGGGAACTCAAGTTGTTCAAAACATTAAATTATGAAAGTCATAACTGCGTTTGAATTAAAGATGATTGATTATCTGAACGTAATGATGCATTACGCATCATTATGCATCAGTTTAAAATATGAGAATTATGTTGTTTTGAGTACAGACTTACGGTCAGCGTATAGTTCTATGTCCCATAAGTATTTGTTCCATTGTTTATAAACAATATGATTACCAAGTGTTCATATTAACAGTATAGAATTAGTGTACAAAAACTGAAATAAAAAGTTACGTTTATTTAGACATATATCTTAAACATTTAAGATACTACAATGCTAAAATTGATAACACAATGTGACACGGAAAGATCTTTTGTATTCACAGTAGCGTTAATACCTTTCTTGTAAAAGCAGAACCAATACTTAAAGGGATTTAATGTAATAACTGCCTTTTTAAAATGTTGAAAGTTGATAAAAAAAGGAAGAACCAATGCAATACCTCTGGGTACTCTACTGTATATTGGTGACATGAGCTTTGTAATGAGATCGAAATACGAAGTAGAAGCAACTAAGAAGTTATTTCTTGACTTCATAAAGTCGCAGGTTTTTAAGATAGCTCACAACAACAACGCTGTACATAATTATGGAAATAAAGTATACTAAATTGATAGAATTACATAAAAACATACTATTGCTGAGATATTGTGGCATTGAAGAAGAACACCATCTCAAACATTATGCTAATTCTTATGGGACAATATACTAAGGTAGAGGTGGTCTTGCCTCTTAGAATTTAGTTCTTCCTCTTTTCCCTTGTAAAACATGTAAAACGTAATTTGCGAAGAATAATCTGTGTTAAGTGGTAAGATAAGATAATAATCTGTGATAAGATAAAAAATCGGTTAAGTGGTCGAATTCTCAATGTTTAAAGCAGTTAACATAGGTTCGAACCCTCTTCTTACCAAAGTATTTTTACAATTCGATTGTCAACAATCGACTAGTAACTTCTCTTACTAAACAACGAATCTGGAAACACCGCACTGAGTCGTCTACGGTACGAAAGGCCCCTCTATTTGTAGACAGTAGTGTCACGTATAAAAGAATAAGACAATGATTTACCAATATTGCATGGGGAAGGCAAAATATTAAGCATCTCAACATGCAATGCCTTACTAAAGCGAAGCCATTTACGCGCAGACGCAGTACTTCTTGAACCATAAAGAACACTTGAAATATGCTGTTAGGGAATTTTCAGTTTGGTCTATTGGTACCGTACCAAAAAGCTAATGCAGAGACCCGGGATCGATTCCCGACGTAGATATAATTATTTCCTAATAAAATATTTTCCCTTTCAATACATACTATATAACAGTATTAGGAAATTTAATAAAATGCGTGACCATTGGTTAGGTTAGGTTAGGTTAGAAAAGAGAGGCTACGTGTTTATTTTTATTGATCAATCGACTTTTTCGGTTTTTCAGGCTTTCGAAAATAGGACTTTCTATGTTGAGACTCTAGTGCAAATTAAAATATACCAGTAGATATCATCTATGTTAACCTACCAGATGCGTAACTATGAAACCGGGATTTATGTACAGAAAAGACACAGTGATTGGATGACAATGCTAAGAACTATTTTATTTGAAATATTGGCCATCGCTAGCGATACATTTCTGTCATCATGTCGGCAATGTTTGTATGCCAGACCAAACAAATTGTGCTTCTTGTGCTGCAAACCAGGCATCAAGCCATTGTCGTACATTTTCGTAAGATGTGAAGCGCTGGTCAGCAAATAAGTGAAAATCGGAAGGCGCCAAGTCAGTGAGTAAGCCGCATGCGGAAGGATTTCCCAGCTAGACGTCGCAATCGTTTCTTAGACCACTTTTGCTGTGTGGGAGGGTGCATTATCGTGAAGCACAATCACTTTATGTTTTCTTTGGTCATATTCTGGTCGTTTTTCACGCAAAGCTTGATGCAAATCGATTATTTGTTGCCGGTAACGATGGGTATTAACGGTTTCGCCAGGTTTCAGCAGTTCATAATAGATCACTCCCTTCTGATCCCACCAAACACAAAGCATTGTCTTCGGTCCATAGCGATTTGGGCTTGCAGTCGATGTCGCTGGTTCTCCTGGAGTTACCCATGATCTATTTCGCTTAGGATTCTCAAAATAGATCCACTTTTCGTCACTAGACAATTCGATGGCGAAATGATTTCCTTTTGTACCTGGCGAGCAGAATTTCGCAAGTGTTTTTTTTCCTGCTGTCGTTCAGTCAATGCATGTGGAACCCATTTTCCCACCTTCTAAATCTTGCTCTTGGCTTTTAAACGTATGGAAACTGCTTCTCGTGTCACATTTAATTGATCCGCGAGTTTTTGTTGCATTTGAGCGTCATCTTCATCCAACAAAGCTTGTACTTCGCTGTCTGAAAAACTTTTTCGGTGGTCTTCCACGTTCTTCGTTTCTCACGTCAAAATCGCTATTTTTTTTAAACCACTCATAGCACTGTGACTTACCAAGAGCATGATCACCGTAAGCTTCGACAAGCATGCGATGTGATTATGCAGCAGTTTTCTTCAAATGGTAACAAAAAATGAATGTTGTCCGCAAATCTTAGTTTGTAGGTACAAATTAGGCCATGTTCAACGCTATTAAACACTACACCATGACATGAAACTTGTCTGGTTGTGAGTTGCAAATCGTTATCAGCAGTCAAAACAAGCAAGTGGCGCCAAGGCCAGAGTTTTACGGTAACCACAGTGATAGCCAATGGCATCTATGCACAAATTCCGGTTTCATATTTACACACCTGGTAAAGTCACTTCTGTCTTTCTGTACGATTTATGGGAACCTATATTTCATGATTTTGGGTCGTTTGTGTCTTTTTACTGCGTTCTCATGTATTTGTATCTGTTCTCTCTTTCTTTCTTTCTTTCTTTCTTTCTTTCTTTCTTTCTTTCTTTCTTTCTTTCTTTCTTTCTTTCTTTCTTTCTTTCTTTCTTTCTTTCTTCCTTTCTTTCTTTCTTTCTCTTTCTCTCTCTCACGCCTTTCTTCCCTTTCTCTCTGGCTTTCATCTTTCTTCCCTTTCTTTCTCCGTTTCGTCTGTCTCTGTCTGACCGAGACTCTCTTTCCGTTTTTCATTTTTTCTTTAAATATCTGCTTCCATCATCTTATGAAAACTGTTTCATCTCGCTTTCATTCTTTCATTTTATCGATAACCACTTATGTGCCAGGTGTATGCATAAGTAGTTTCCGGTTTACTTAAGAGCAAAAAGTACGCAGCGTATTCATTTGACACATACGTCACTTTGTTCGTCTAACATTAAACTACAAACACACACAACATGAGTCCGCCAAACACTAGCGTCTTTGTTTTATCGTTCAGTAATCATGTCGAAGTTTGTGCCTGAAAAAGAACATTTGCGACACGCATTGCTTTTCTTTTAATCAAAAGCAAAAGGCTGTTGAATGTCATCGTATGTTGGTAGAAACATATGGTGAACACGCTCCATCGATTAAAAGATGTGAGACATGGTTTCGGCTATTTAAAAGTGGTGATTTCAATGTGAAAGACAGTGAGCGCTCTGGTAGACCACAAAAGTGCGAAAGCGAGCAAATGCAGGTGTTATTGGAGGATGACCCAACTCAAACTCAACAGAAATTGGCAAAAGCATTAAATGTGTCACAAGAAACAATCAGCAGACGTTTACGAGCAATGGGCAAGATCAATAACCAGGGTAATTGGGTCCCACACGATTTGAATGAACGTCAAATGGAAAATCGCAAAGTCACTTGTGAAATGCTGCTTCAACGCCACGAAAGACAATCCTTTTTGTATCGAATTGTGACGGATGACGAAAAATGGATTTATTTTGAAAACACGAAGCGGAAAAAATCGTGGCTTTCACCTGGCGAAGCCGGTCCTTCAACACCAAGGCCAAATCGCTTCGGCAAGAAGACCATGCTTTGTGTCTGGTTGGACCAGAGCGGTATTGTGTATTATGAACTCTTGAAGCCCGGCGAAACCGTTAATGCACAACGCTATCGCCAACAAATGATTAAATTAAATCAAGCATTGATCGAAAGACGACCGGAATAGGCCCGAAGACATGACAAAGTGATTGTGTTACACGACAATGCGCCGTCTCACGCAGCAAAAGCAGTGAAAAACACCTTGAAATCGCTTGGATGGGACATCCTTCCGCACCCGCCGTACTCCTCAGACCTGGCGCCATCTGACTATCACCTCTTCGCATCAATTTGGCACGCGGTCGCAGAGCAGCACTTCACCAATTTCGAAGACGTTGGAAAATGGCTCGACGAATGGTTTGCCGCAAAAGACAAGCAGTTTTTCTGGCATGGTATGCATCAATTACCTGAAAGATGGGCGAAATGTGTAGAAGGCGATGGCCAATATTTTGAATAAAACAAAATTAATGTCCCTTGAAAATTACGTGTTTTCTTTACCACAAAACCGGCAAAAACTTATGCATACACCTGGTATATGTGGAGAAATATTATGTGCTCCTATTATTTGCTGCTATCCGTTGTGTCATATAACGGAGAGAAGGAGGAAGAGGGTTTCTCTTTACCAGATACGATTGTAGGATAAAAGATTTCATTTGGGTGGCCTCGCTGCATGGTTTGAGAATCGTATTTTTTATGGGAAGTATACAAATTTCTAGATAGATATGATAAAATTCCATGTGCGTTTAAACGCAATAAAATTGTGTTGATGTGTTCCTGGGTTTGAACCTAAGCTTCAAATTGAATCGGCATATGGGAAAAAGTGACGAGGGAAAACATTTCAAGACATATTTTTAAAACAATCAAGTAATATAGTGTAGATAGATAACATAGAACAAAGTGACATAACCTAAGACATGAGATAAGATTCAATGAAGTTTGCTCCAACAGGACTGAAAAGGAGGTTCATTTTGGTCAAGAGAACTGCGGTCGTAGAGGTTCCAATGACAATTGTTGACTTTCACACACACAAACAGTTTTCTGGGCGTAAATTAAGATATTGGATATACTTTCTAAAATTATTTTAACCTTCCGGCGTATCTATTTAATATATCATAGTAAAACGCAATGAATGGTGGAAGGCAATCATTAAGCTCCTGATTCACTGGCTCTGACAAACTGAAAATGTAACTGAGAAAAGAAGAACTAATATGTATAACTGAAATTCTTCTTCAAACTCCTCAGCTATCAATATGTTCTTGATATTTCCATGATACAGAGAAATTTATAATCAAATCAGACAGACATAATTTGTATTTCTATTATCCCACAGAAGAACATTCACAATAGTATTAAATCAATTTTCACAAAGAAAACTTTTATTTCATTATTTTTTCTGTAGTTAGCGAAGTTAAAGCTGACTCAATTGCACAGTTAAATCCTTCTAGGCATGAATCAAGTCTCCATTAATCATTCAAATTGCCTAGGATCAAAACTAAACTAATATAATAGAACAGTATTTTTTTTTTAAATCTTCCATAATTATTTCGTCCGATATAAATAATATATTTTGTCTTTCCTTAAAGAACTTCCATAATTATTTCATCAAGTATATTTTATTAAAAATAGTAACTTGTGTTTTATTTTTGAAAATTCAACTCAATCTGATCACCTTTAGATCCAAGAAGCACACTATACTTTAGACTCAATATTATCATTTTGCCGATACCTCATGTTAGTTACGACAATAAATAAATGAATTGGTTGAATATGCCATAAACAGTCGTCTCGTATATCTCACAAATATAAATACGACTTCATCATATAAAGGATAGGGCATGTTACTGCGTCACCACAGTGACTTCGGCGCTATGGGACCAATCCTGAGATATCCCTAAACAGCACCTAATATGCGAGCCTTTTCGACTACGACATAATACACTGATTCTCACCTATATACCTTGGTAAAGAATTTACGCTACTGTGTGGACCTAACTTGAGAGCTATGGTGTGAGAAACAGCCACGATGGCGATGGCTCCCTCCGCCAAGAGAGTTAATCCTCGTGGGAGGTATATTCAGACACCTTTCAAAATGTTTACTAGGTGGGAGATCCTTCGTAATAGAAACTCCGCCAAGTCATCAGGTGGGAGATTGTGGAGAATACAATCTTCGCCAAGCTTGTGAGACGAGGACCAATTCTCCACCAGATACTTACTGAATGAAACACTCAGTGTCAGGCTTCCAAACACAAGGTACTTTATTTGTTTAAAACGTTGGTTCCTAACATTGAACATCGATCTAAAGTTACAACATAAGTTGTTTTATAGAAGTTACAGCAGTTGAAGAATTACTGCAAGACATATAATTTTAAACATTTATCGTACAAATTACATACACTAATTTACATACAACAACACTTCACATATATTGCAGAAGAATAGTTTTTTCTTCAGTTTTCACCTGCCGTTCAACACTGCTATAACATAAATGTTCCTCAACTTGTAGACGTTCAGCGTCATCTCCTGTGCATCTTATAATCGAACCTTGCTCTAAAGAAACGGATGGCAATCATCTCTCTCAATATCCGGGCTAATGTGCAAAAGCAACCACATCTTGCTTAAGTATATGTTTGGGTTTCATTATCAAGGAACGGACAGGATGACGCTAAAGTTACTTCCTTTTACATATGGCGCTCGAGTGGGTTACACTCCCTGGTACCTTCGTCCTCTATGCACGAGATTTATCTAGTGTGTCCGTGGTCTTCAATCCGAAATGTTTTTCATACTCATCCAAATCTCTGAAAACACCAGTGGTGCTAAGCTCCTTCATATTCCATACTTCGTTGTTATCTTTGATGAATGATGATATAGGGCTGTAGGATCTTTTGTCGGTCAAATGGTAAAATATTTTGTAGGGTAAGAGTAAGGAGTGTAAGGGTTTAAGCGACATTAATGGGCTGTTGATCTGACGTGATAAGAGCTTCCTGTACAGCTTCTGGAAGTCAGAGAGATGCTATGCAAACTGGAGAATCTGGTTTGATTTGAGGACGGCATTTACATTTTAACTGATGGTAGGTTGGGATTCACCGGTAGTATTACATTTAGGTGTTAACTGTAGGTTGTTACAGTCTCTGATTTTCTGAGGCCCGGTAAAGTAGCCACATTTTGGATCATTTGGTGATAATGTGAGTTATATGCTTGGCATTTTTGACATCGCAGAGGTAGCGGAGGTTTTTGTGCGGGATAGTTCTACTCTGTATCTTCTCTTATAGATGAAGGCACCGTTGTCTAGCAGATGGTCCATCGTCTGTTCATGTGGTATGCGAATCCTGATCATGTAACTTGGTGTTCCTTCTTTTGCTTTAATTCTTATATATTTAGAGATGGGATGTCCTTCAATGGGAAATTCGTGCTCTGCTTCAGCGCCTGTGCCATCTGGATATACTCCTCGTATGATCACAGAGAGCATCGGAAATTGTCTAGAAGGTTGAGTTCTGGAATTCCTTGGTTGTCCAATTTCTGTAGACTATTTCCCGAAACTTTCGTAGTTGAATTTCTTTCTTATGGTCGTTGCGAAGCCAGGATTTGGCGATAGCAACATGATTTCATTTCTGATTGGTATGATTCTGGTTATGACTTATCTTGATATGTACTTCTGAAGTCTTTGTAGCAGGAGCAAAGGAATTGGAACTTAGTGTCATAGTTGGAAAGCAGAAACTAACCCGACTAACGTCGCTGTGCAAATTTTGATCATTGCATGACGTCGGGAAATAAGTTAACTTAACGTTGCAAAATTTTAGGACACCATGAACCATTCTAAACTAAAGGAAAGCATATAATAATATCTACTATTTGGAATGGCTAATCATCAAGATTCCACTTCCATATGTTATAGCAGGCAGATCAGCAATGAACGTTATTTTCGAAAATTGAGGCCATCGAGTACAGGAACATTATTAATGGAAAATAAATTATGAATGGTCAATAATTAATTGGTCGAACAGATAGACAGGCAAGTTGGAACAGCAACATTCAAAGAAACGATGAGATGAATGGAAAGTATCGTAAAGAGGAATATGTCTCAGATCTCACAAGACATTCAATGGTTGAAACAAGTCGTAAATACACATACAGCTAACTAAACCAATTACAACGGTATTGTTTAAAACAGTACAAGATTGTTAACTGACATGATTCACAAAGACATTTAAATATACGAGTTCAACAGAAGAAGACATGAATCATGACTATAAGTACGATAAGGTGGAAGTTCTTTTAGTTACGTCTAGTCATGTATCAGAGAGTCTCGTTTAGATACTTTAACACTAGAGTAAAGTAGAGCCTGGTTTAGACACTTTAACACGTGAAGTGGGGTTTCAAAGTATTAACTCTACCCTAAGATGCAAGAAATTAAAGGCATCTGGCAAATAAATAAATGTTTCATTGAGGAAATAAAGAAGAACACGAAAGGACTGGTGGAAGAATATTAGATTTGGTGAATGTAGTAAGCAAACGTATAATTGAAGGACATTAACCAATGATGTACAACAATTGGAATGCATTGATATTAAGTAGTATCATCGCACAAGTTTTGTCAAGATTAGTTTATATACTATAATATATTTTAATTATGTTGTTATTAAATTTCTTCAGATTAGGTTGGAATGACTATAGTATGTTTTATGGAGGAAGAAGAGAGAATTGTCAGATAATTGAATTAACTTAATTTTTATAGTCTTTGTTTTCTTTACATCAGGATAGTGCAACATCTTGGATGTTGAGAGATATAAAAAAAATATTGGAATTAGAGAATGTTTAATTTTGAAATGCAGCAAATACCTAGAATAAGATTATATGATAAATATTGGTGTACAAAATACGTAAGTTGTGTTTGCAAAGTAATTATTGAATATACGCGATTAGAGAATGTACACATTATCAATTGAAGAGTGATTAAATATACGACATGGATTCGGTTAGTTTTCTCGACTATCATTTTTCAACAGATTAGTTTGTCGACAGGTCACTTCATCGACAGGTACGTTTCGCCGACAAGGCACTTGGTCGACAGCTCACTTCGTCTACAGGTAAGTTTCGTCGACAAGCCACTTTGTCAATAGCTCACTTCGTCGACAAGCCACTTTGTCGACAGGTACGTTTTGTCGATGGGTACGTTTTGTCGATCAAGCAACTTTGTCGGCCGCTCACTTCGTCGACAGGTACTTTTCGTCGACAAGCCACTTAGTCGACAGCTACGTTTTGTCAACAAGTCACTTTGTCGATAGCTCACTTCGTGAACAGGTACGTACTTCGTCGACAGGTACGTTTTGTTGGCAAGCCATTCGTCGACAGTACCTGTTGATGTACCTCTTGTTAAGAGGTTCAAAAGGTTACGCCCATTGTTGTCAGCAACAAAGCTAAGAACCACTCCACAACAGCAGGGAAATAACGCTAAAACGCGCTAAATGAAACTTTAGATGGATCTAAAAAGTCACCAAATCAATCGAGGGCGCAAACATGCTTCGTTTGGGCACAAGATGCTGCCCAAAGAACGAAAATATGAATTGTAGAGCTTTTTATTTGAATACCATTGACAGTAGAACTTATGCGGCATGGTATCCTTAAATGATTCAAACCTGCTCTATTCAAAAATGCGTTTCAAAACTGAGCAGTGACTGAGCAATGTATTCACTAAAGGAAATAGGAGACTTTCAGAAATTTTCTGGAAAGAAGATGGTCACTGCAAGCTATTATCGAAATATGTTAAATTTGACGCTAGGCGCTAACAGAAAGAAAAGGCGTTAAATGATTATTAAAAGCATTAGTTCTAGCGACCAAAGCGTTGAATTGACATAACTGATTACGCCATTTCTTAGCACAATCAAGCAATATGTTTCAACTTATTCGTAAAAGAATATATATAATAAAATACATTTGTTTGGCTTTATTGCAACGTAGCTTACAAACTGCTATACAAAACACTCATTTTCACATAGTCAAATTATTGCATTATTTGTTTGTTATGTTTCTAAAGTTTCGAGTTTTGGAAAAAGTTGATAGAAAATTTAACCGCAGAAAGGTCTTCTTCAGCGCCTTCTATTGAGCATTATTCCCCAGATGTTAATAATTGAATCCAGAAGTCCAGATCAACACTATTCATAAGGGAGAATTACAAGAAAATATTAAAGAATGTTCTTTGTCTTGGGCGCCCGCAGGCGATAGCGCAAGGGGACATGGCGTACGGAGAATTTCTCGGGGTGGGGGGCTGGCAGGTGGATCGTACATGACTGCATTCTAGAGGTAGCAGGAGGTACACAGTAAAATATTTGGCATACTTCGAACTTTTTGCTATATTATAATTGTATCTAAGGACTATGCTCTGAAATAACATAGTTTTTAAGCAAGCACCAATGTTTCTTATAAAATATTATTTATGAATTCTGCTTTCAGTTCATCTCTTTTTCACAGTATAGAAACGTACATATCTACTAGTCAAAACTGAAACTAGCATAATTTCTGAATAGTGTGTGGTGGCATTAAATATTAACAATATTTTAATACATCAATTTTGCTTATGAACTGAGCTTGTGGTTAATCTGATTTGTTTCTATATTAGCGTTGTGAATCTTTAGAATGGAATAGTAATTATCAACAAAACACTATTAATTTTTAACTATATTTTACACATCAAATTGTAAGCATCGTATATTCCAAGATCTAACAGGTTATCCCATAAGTAATGTCTTATTGCGATGACCGTTGCAAAGACGCCATCTAACGAGCAAATAGAGAAGTAGATGCCACGTGCCATAGTTGAGTCGTAGAGCTGATTGTGCAGCAGATTATAGAAGGGGAACAGTCTACTCCACTTTTGGAAGAGTCGGAGGACCACATACGGCGTGTTATCCTGTATGAATTTCACTAGGGATATCCAGCCAGCAGCGTAGCGGTACGAAACATCAATGCTGTGTAATGGTCAATGTGCTGTGGTATGCAAAGAGCCAGAGGTGGTTCAAGAGGTTTCGGTCTGGGGACACCGATAATCCACGATAAGGGAGACCTGTGCAGCTGAACAACGATACCCTTCGAGCGGCGGTGGACGCAAATCCAATGCAAACTCTTGAAGAGTTGGCCTGCAAAATCCATGACACACATTCGACCGTTCATCGTCATCTTCAGGATCTTGGGTACGAGTCGAAACTCGAAACATGGGTATCCCATGCGCTAACGCCGAACAGAAGCAACAGCGAGTTGACATCTGCAGTTCCCTGCTCACCCGTCACAGATATAAGACATTTCTGGTCAGAATGGTGGCGGGGCAAAAGGTGGATCCTCTGCCATAACATTACACGCAAACGGCAGTGTATACCTAAAGTCGAGGACGCAGAAACTGTGACGAAACGGGATCTCCACCACTTCGAAACGATGTTGAGTGTTTGATGGGATAATCCATTTTGTGCTCTTGTCATGTAATCAACCATCAATGCACATGTCTACTCTCACCAACTTGAACGCCTACGGACTACACTGTTGGAGAAACGTCCAACTATGGTTAATCGTAAGGGTATTCTCATCCACGGTGATAACGCGCACCCACACGCTGGAAGAACCTGTGCTAAGATCGAGGAATGTGGCTGAGACAATCTCCCTACCCGGCGTTCTTACCAGATCTTGCAACAACAGACTACTGTCTTTTTCGACGCTTGCAAAACCACCTTTCCGGTAAGACACTAAAAAATAAGGATGAAGTATGACGAACAGTGACCCAGTTCTTTGCCCCCAAAACCGTTGACTTCTTTCAGCCGGGGATTCAACAACTGGTTTACAGTTGGCAGAGTTTTATGGAGTCCGATGGTGACTATTTTCCTGGATAACGGTAGTGTTTCAGTTGCGGCATTACTTATGGGATAAGCTGATAACAAAATGGCCTATAGCTTGATCGTTGGTGATTTATATAGATAAGTCTTTATGAATAAATAGTAAATCAAGTCTATTCAGTCTATTTTCATTTTTCATTGTTAGATATACTGTCATCCCTTCATTAGTCCGAAGTTTTCAATAAGAGATAATAACAAATGTAAGGAAACAAGAAATAATTTAGTAACATATGGTTTTCTGTAAGCTTCTACATTTTAAATTAATTTTCTTCCTGGGTCTAATGGGAGAACAAATTATTTTATACATTTTTTTCTGCTCAATGTTACCTGCATTATGAACTCATCATACTTGGATTGTTGATTACACATTTTTTAGTATCTAGCAGCCCGTTATTTGTTGGGCGGGAAAGCGGAAAATTCGCTGGCGTTTCATGTGCTTTACCACGTAAGTCACTTACCTGTTTTCTTGTAGGTTGGGAAAACCTTTTTCAGAAACGATTTACAAAACACTTTTTTGGACACGAATATTGCATCTCACAATCTTCGTCTTGTTGTTTTACTTAAAATTTATTCAAGATTGATCAGGTAGGCATACAACTGAATTTCTCGTTTCACTTGACTACATCAGTTGTGTCCAGTGATTTACCCCACACCCACCCAAATTCTGGACAACACAAGTTTAAAAATTTCGTTATGAAATATCGATAGAAACCACCCAGAATTGAAAATCCTGGCGGAAACCCTGGTTCTGTCCAACTAGTTTATACTTAACGATACTGGAGTGAACCAACAAGGCCTGAAGTTAAACACCAGTTTAAACAGTTAAACTCAATCGTCCACTTCCATTCTAATCCAATATGGACTAAATGTTGTAGTCTTTAGTTTTATATGTTTCCATCCCTGTTTCACCTGTTTCCGATTTATGTATTTTTCTGTGACTTATGAGCACCAGGGTGAAACATTCGGGTGGGGGGCTACAATATGTGATTTGAAAAAGTCAGGGTCTGACTTAAGCTTATCACATATGTATAAAATAAAGACTAGTAATAAAACTGGGGGTCTACAAGTTGGCTAAGGTAGATTTGGATGGGGGTTCAGCTCCCCATAGCCACCTGCGTAACTTCTCACTTGTGTATGAGATTCTGAAATATGCATATCCTATAATATTATTATCCTATAAATTGCCCCTACCTCTTTTGTTGACATAATATTCTGGGAGCTAGCCTCATCCCTCTCCAATTTATGCCACTACAGTACCTGTCGACAAAGTGAGCTGTCGACGAAACGTACCTGTCGACAAAGTGGCTTGTCGGCAAAGTGGTGTCTGCAAGATGATCTGTCGACGAAGTGAATGAGACATATGTGACTTAGCTATATGTGTGATTTGTTTGTCGAGGTAAACTGATTTAAGATGCACTTATGGGTTCACTAGAAATATAAATAAGATCTCAAGTGCTTTTCAATCAATGATTTGTACTGAGAATACGGTCATTTTTTAATATCATTATAATAGAGAAATTCTGTATAGTCTTATTGGGTTGGATTATAGTTACTCCCTGAGTTAAAATCAAACTCGTTCACTTTCGTGGATTATAAAATAAGCGTCCGATTGAAATTAAATATCTCTTCTTATATTAATCAATATATATAAAAAGATAATGACAAATTGCCATCATTTTTTACAAGGAAACAATAAAATAGAATAAAATGAAAGTATCATTTACCGAAGTACACACGAATGAATTTTTTTACAATGCTCCTCTTGACTGATTAAAAGAAGCAAGTTATCTATTCATAGGTATGGATTAGAGCTTTGATGTGTATTAAAGCAAAAAAGAGTGAAATATGTTCCCACTTGACTTTGTTTTCAAATAGGATGAATACAAGAGCGTATTATGTATTTTATAAACAGAAATAAACACATTAGTATTTCAAATTGAACGTTTAGTCAAAGAACATATAACTTCAACATCACTTTAACATGGGGTATTGTCATTCGTGCTTTCGGGGCTCATGATTGTCTGACCCACTGTAACTATTGTACCTCCGTTTCCACATTGTATTCGTAGACCCACTTTTCATCACCAGTGATCAACAACTTTAGGAAAATTGGTTCATATTTGCTGAGAATTACAGCTCTTCGTATGTTCTGACACTGTCCTGTTTGTTCCTCGATTGTTAAGAAACGTAGCACAAACTTATCGGCAAATTTAATCGTCAAAATCGTGACACGGGCTTGTACTGATGTTCAGTTCAGCAGCAAGTTCACGTCCTTTGAAACTAAGGTTGGCACAGATTACTTCCCTCACTTTGTCCACGTGATCAATGCCAGTATATATTAATTGCGTCCGGATTTTGCGTACTCTTCAGTGAATATTTTACACGATTTGAAACGTCTGTCTGTACCTTCCGCAATATTTTGCTCGACTGAAGTCTTCCTCACTATAAGCTCCTTGCAACATTTCGAAGGACTCTGTGAGAGTTTTATGCAATTTGACACAGCATTTCATATACAATTGTTGCTGTTCCAGTTCTTTTAATATCGAGCTACTGGCAATTGCCACAGGCACTCTACACACTTCCACTCTACGTGCTCTAATGTGTTACTGCAGGTAGCGCCAGGTTGGGCCATGAAGGCACAGCTAGGCACCAAATAGGTAATTCACTCCCACGTTTTAATACATAAACTTTACAATAAAAGTTCGTTTTTATGCGGTGCTTCTAACATAAGTATGAAATATGCTGGAAACAATATTCAATAGTTTTCAAAAAAATCTCATAAACAGAATACCTGAGAATAGCAGTTAGAAAAAAAGCTATTTCTTGATTTATAGAACAAATACTAATAAGTTGTGTTTGAACTGAGCATGAATTTCTCAGTGAAATTATAATACACATATTTATTAATTATCATTGGGACTACTTTTTCGGTTGCTGAGCTGGATACTTATGTAAGCGCAATGAGGATATCTCTTACAATTGAAACATATTGTATTGCTATAACGGGAGAATTGTTCTACGTTAAATCATTCGTAGTTTGTAAAATGTTCATTTTAGGTAAACTTAAAAGCTTTGTAGTATTTATTGAACTGATGCTTGTGTAATAGCTTAGTTCAATTACATAATATATATATGATTACTGCAGTTATATCTTAGATATGGTATTTTTTAAAAAAATGATTTCTTTTAATACCACCCTTTAACACGAAACAGTGTAATTTTTAGAATGTTATCTTAATACTCAGTGCACTTTTTCCTTTTTTTTTCAGGAAATGTAGCGTACAGTACAAACGATGGTTCGGTTTTTGTGGACATCCTTTGTGAAGAACTTGAAAACCATTTTGCCGCACAACATCTCGCCGACATAATGGTCATTGTGCAAAGCCATGTGAATTATGAGCCGAGGAGGCTGCAACAAATGCCAACTATTGTTTCAACTCTTACCCGTCACTTGTATTTTCGTGGCACAGAAAACTAGGAAGAGCGTTTTCAATGATAATGATGTGAGAAAACTATCTAGTAGTAGTACTTATTACAGATATTTCGTAGTAATTATGAACACTGAGAATTGTCTAAACACAATCATGTATAATAGTTTACAACACAAACATCTAGTACAGCAGACCACTAAAGAAATAATTTAATTATGATGGTAAAATCGTACATAATATGTATTATTGTATTATGCACTATATAGAACAAGAATAGCTAAGAATATGCTTTGATAGTTTACTATTACCTCATTTTTGGACCAGTGTTAGCCGCTAACTTGTAACCTGCTGGGTCTCTGAGATACTACAAAACGCATAATCATTGTTTATTATGTTTTGAAATTTACTTCAAGGATATTGTTCTCAGTACCTTCTTATAATGAAAGGTATTTGGTGGCACTGAATTCGTGTTAATGAAGTTTTAATTTTAGAAATGGACGCAAGGATTTCTGTAGTAGTCTGTTAGACCGCATATTACAGTTTACGTTACTATTCACTATATTGAACTCTTTTTGTAATCTTGTCGCAAGTGGGAAAATATTGTAGGAAAACAAAATTAACAACGAGCAATCCAGAATTTCAGGAAGAGGTACTAAATCGTTTAAAAGAGGATCTAAGTGATTCTGACGTAACAAAAGAAGAAGAAATCTAATTTCGGAGTGAACACGACACAGATTAAGAACAACAATACGTATGAATTGATAAAGATTCTGAAGTATACAAAAGAAGTTTGCATTTAATGTGCTGAAAAAATAGATAATCTATAAATAGTTGTGTTTTCAGTAAGACAAGTTTGCACTTTGCAGTTTTTAAGCCATTGAATATTATAGACAACTTGCGACGTTTTAAAAATCAATAAACTTTATATTTTATAGATACAGAGTAACAATTATATTTCTTACTTACTCTGTTTACCATATAATGTTCATACTTTTTAAGTATATCTCTAATTTTACAAAATCTTCACCACTACATACATTTTCATTTTCTTCTGTTCTACAATTGAACTTAATTATTGTTTTGGGCAAAACTCAGAAAAACAAAAACAAATTTCACTGCTCTAAATAAAAAATCAATTTCAAAATTTGGATTTTTCGATAACTTTGAAATTATAAAATATCTATCAGTTTAGAAGACCGCATGTCACAATTAATTTTAGAAAAATTGTACATTGCAAGAATTTAAACTTGTTTCAAATCATGAACATAAAGATATTTTTTATATGGTAACTTATGAGTTTTCTTGATGATAGTGTGCTAAAGCAAGTAATTACCAATTCAAACAATACTTGCTTACAACCAAATAAAGTAAATGGAAATAAATATAAAATAGTTTAAGATGCAGGAATCTTTACATGTAAAGATCAATTCCTCTTGAGTTATGTTTTAATGTCGATGTAAATTGTATCAGAGACGATGTTACGGAAGTGCATAGAACTTGGTTAAAACACCTGTTGGTCTAAATTAAAACAAATTCTTAACTTTTGTGCCACTTATTCTTTTCTTCGCTGCAACGTTTCTAATTAACGCCTCCAATAATTTGAATCATTTCTTTATATTATAATAATAATAATATTTAGAATTGTATCTAATCCATGGATTAAGTTTATAGCTTTGTTAATATAAACACCAGATTTTCATTTTTTTATCGGAGTTTGAAACATGCGTGAGTATAGTTTGTAATTAGAATATACCAGTGTTAAAAGGCCACCAGCAGTTCAATCGTACCACTGTGGTACGAGCTCTTATGGCAAGAAAGAAAATATATTATATTTTGGTAAACCGACAACAGTCTATCAAGGAATACGAGTACTATGTAGTCTTTTGGCGCTATTGGTCGGAGGCTTAGCTGTTTCCCCCCTCATTTTGTTCGTTTTGTTTATGCACATGAATTACTTAGTTCCTTTGCTACTGTTAAGTAAATAAGATATTGACGGACAGCGAAAATTGTAGTAATGAAGAAGAAAACAGCATCCATCGTTCCAATATTCAAGAAAATTATATCTTCGTAAATATTGCACAAATGAGATCAGAAAGGCAAGTCCATTGCAAAGATGGAACCATAATTTTCATAAATGTAAGGATAATAATGCAATGATCATACACAAAAAAAATAAATTCGTGACATTCATTGCAGATATTTGCCTTCTTAAGACCAAAACGTTTTACTCTGTGATACGAGTTTAGAAATTATTCCGAGAAAGTTGGAAAAATACCATACAGTATTCAGCGAAGTACTTGGGTACTATGTAAAAATCAAAAGACCAAGATAACCTTTGGTTTATAGTATCTGAAAGTGCACGACTTATGACTGGTTAAAAAGTAACAATACGACAATAGATTCTGGAAAATGAAAGGATAAACTGAATCAGAAGAAAGTAATATTTGGAGTCAGAAACCTATTATATTTTATGGCCATTTAAACATATGTGTTCATCATTTTTAGTAACTACAAATCTATTACATTTGATCATTTCTTATAATCCTTCAGATTGTACTTGTTAATCCGCTACGTACTTGTAAATATTCATAAAGAAGAGCTCCTAGAAAGCCTAAAAAATAAAATTTATTTGATACGACGTATTCCTTGATGTCATAGAAATTTTTACGAAACCATATATACTTGTTACGTATCAAATATTGTAGGCTAGCTTTATTCTTAAATTATGTAGAGCAAGTAAACGATTCTTCTGACCTTATTGGATTATATTTCCGACAGTTTAAAGAACGTAACATATATGATGAGTAGTATACATTAAGTATCGAATCTTTGATATATCTACTCCTTTTACACTTCTGAAGAATGTAGAAACCTATTCTTAAGTAAGTTGTTATTCCTTAGTTGAAGGTAGAAACATCGAGATTGTTTGACAATCAAATTAATATATTTCGTTTTCTCAGTTATACGTAAACTTTCTTTGGAGTAATAAGTATTTACCTATAGTTAATACTCAATTACATTTATTTGTTTACCTCAAATCACAAAACTTCAATAAACTTAGATAAATCTTTGTAAAGGATGTTTCTTTTGATTCTTCTTTTCACTTATTGCCATTAAAGTCTTTAAACTCCATAATTACTGTTTCTTCAGTTTCGCTCGAACCAGATGTTGACGGCCATAGGGCGCTTTCTTTACCAAATCATTAAATTGACTAAACATTGTTCATAAAGTTAAAAGTTCTACTTGTGTTTTTACTAAGTTGCCCTAAGTTGCTTATCCTCGCACGTACTTGCACTTTCCATCTTGTGACTAAAAGAAACAATGATTTTGACATTTAGTTAGCACTTATTATTAGTCATTAACACTATAACCATAATTTTGCAACATTTTCAAAAAATTATAAAAATTTACACATATTTTTTTCTTGATAGCACCGTGCAATTGTATTTGATTACGTATTGTGGCAAATCTGCTTCTATATCAGAGCTTGAATCATTCTTATCATTAAATACTCCCTTTTTTAATTACATTATTTGCAGGTAACGCTTTCTCGCGTTTATAAAATTGAGCCCTTTTTTCATTGTTTTGCAATGGTTTGATATCCTTCTTGGTTACACTTCTTCAATAATAGTTGATATCTATCAATTGCTTGAGCAAACTTGGCCTTTTTGTCTGAAAGACATTTCATTCACCTCTTTATGCTGTATTGATACATCATCTGTTGAAGATTTTAATGTCTCATCCATATAATTTACTGTCTCCTTATTTAGAACCTTTGTATTTATTTCTCCTGAATTCATGCTTCCTGATTGATAATTGTCTTCATCTTGCACTGTACCAGTACATCATATTATCGATGGTGATGACGTCAACATATTTTAGAAAGTTATTTCCGAGTATGACATCATATTGCCATTTATTCACAACAGACACGTTCACACGGACAACAGTACTTTGCTTGATATTTCCACCAATCTCTAATCTCCCTTTCATTCGTTTAATTTCATTTCCATCGACGGTTTTAATTACGCTGTACTCAGCTCCAGCAACATGTAAGTGAGCAGATTGATTGTTAAATTTATTTTCTTGATTTTACTTTCAACCTTGCTTTTCTCTTCTTTTTTTGTGCTGAAAGTATAAATGATGTAATTCCTCCTGTTCAAAGTCTCTGTTTCTACTCGTGGAATACATTTCCTGCCAAATCTGCATTTCCATCAGTAGCAATACTGCTCCTAGCTCCTGACCTTATACTTTCGCTATCCTGAGATGGTATTGATTATGTTGTTCGTGTGTCCACGGTTTCATCATTCTATACGACCCACAATATGAACTATATGAATCACAATATCTATATACGTACGTACCACAATTACGATTCTTCAAAAGTTATATTTCTTTACTTAATTGCATTACTTTCTCATGTAAAAACATTTTATCCTCCTATAGTCTTTGCGACAACTTTTCTATATTCGCGACTTTTAAACAACACTCGATTGTCAAAGTAGACTGTTCGTCTGAATTGTCGTAATCTACTTCACATTGGTCATCAATTTTATTACGTCGATGTGCAAAGTCAGATATTATTTTCTTAATAAGCTTTTCATAATCATAAAATAATATTCTTAGAGCTTCTACTAACTCTTCTTTACCAGCATTTATCAATGCAGAAAATTCCGTTTTCTGATCTTCAATTGCTTTCTGCAAATTAATCTGCTTTCGAAACCCTTTTTTGTAATTTACTTATAAGTTCTAAAATGATATCTGTAATCTTGCATTTCTGGGTTACCATTGAGGTATCTACACTATCAATAGAATGCTTAACTTGTGATAAACCATTGAGAATAGATCTATTTTTCGTACTCATTCCCTTTATCTTATTTTATATGCTGACTGTTCCGGTTGTTATGGATGAAAATTGTATTATCCAAAATCCACTTACTATGTAATTAAATGATTTGTAAACGTATAAATGGTGTGTGTCATGCGTAATCATTATTGCGTGAATAGTTAATATACGTTGTTTCATATATCTTGTATACCTGTTAACCGTATGTGCTTTTTCTAGTTTTTCCTAACGTTCACACGAGATCAATTTGTTCGTTAACGTTCACCTACTTCCTTTTGTATCTTAAACACAACTTTCACTGACCACGCGATTTTGAAACTCTGAATTCATTTCGTAATTAGCGAAGCGCGGGAAAATTAATTTAAACTAAATAATGGTTGTCGAATTCCCACTTTAAAGAAGTGCAACCGCTTAGTTGTTTTTCAGAATATCAAACTGAACCATTCGAGTTACAGTATAGACCCTCGAAGCTCAGGTACAGAGAGGGCTCTCACCTGGATGTCATGCTGCGACAAGAACTTCGTTGAAGACCCCACTGAGATGTCTAACAAGGAGATGGAAAGTAAGTAAAATTTCCTCCACTCAGTTCTGATACGCCGGTTTGGAGTTACTTCCTACTCTCCCAGCAGGTGCCTCTCCAGGTGGCAGATAGTGGGATGCCGACCAGATATAGTGGGTACCAGAAATATTCCCGGGCTGACCAACACTAGTACTGCTGCCTAGCAGTTAGTAGAGGGATCTACAAAGGCTATAGGAAGATAACCCCCGAACAAAAATATCACGGCGATGGGAACCAACATCACACTTACCAGTTTGCGGCTGAAGATGAATGACATCGGCAAGACTCAGAGATGGACAGAGGACGACATCTTGAATGTGTGCCTTTACTGTGAGGTCGTAGAGCTGACAACTCTACATGGCTAAATCATGCCAAGAAATAGTAATAGATGGTTCATGGATTCTCCTTGGGGAAAATATCTCGGAGGTAAACGAGTCCCTCATTCGGATCTCCGGGTGGGGACTTCTTCAGGGAGCTTCAAGAACAGGATTAAGAAGAATATTAGAATAGCAACGTGGAATGCACACGTTATACTAAACGGGACCTCTTCAGGTGGTGGTACGCGAGACTGAGAAGTACGAGCTGGACATATTAGCGATACAAGGGCGGGAGGGTCGATATAGTATCCGAAAGGGCAAGTACACTTTCTACTATAGGGGAACACAATCTCACGATTTCGGAAACAGATTCCTCATTAACAACAGTATCTTTCCGGCGGTTCAGCATATAGTGTTCGTCAACGAAAGACTATCGTACGTTACGATACCTACCCGATGGAGCAACACGCTATTAATAAACATCTATGCTCGGACCGAGGTATCTAATGATAAAGTCAAAGATACATTTCACGAGGAGCTAGAACGATTGTTTGACCGATTACAGAAATATAATAATAACTTCCTAGAAAATCGGAAAAACGATGGTTGATTTCATCGCTAAGGTAGAGAGGGAGGAAAGATATAGACCTACTATAGACAAATACACGAAATCACCAACAATAATGGAGAAAGACATAACTTTCGCGATCTCGAAAAAATACTAGTAAAGAGCAGATTTTCCCAGAACAAAGACATACACAAATAGACATGGGTATCTTCGGATGGCAAAACGTTCAACTAGATCGATCATGTATTGATAGATAGATGAAAAGAAACCAATATCATGGATGCTAGGTCTTACAGATGTTAAGTCTTGCAAAGGAGAGGAAGGTGACATCGAACGTCAGTTAGTGATCACAAAAGTGAGGGAAAAGTTATGCATGGCGAATAGAGAATGCAAAGGATCAAAACAATTGAAATTAAAGTTGAATGATTAGATAATCCATGCGTAAAAGCAGACTGCCAACTCGAAGTTTCAAATACGTTCGAAATTTTCGCCGACTCGAGTAGTAATAAAGATGAAATTAATACTAAAATTGATGTAATTAAAATGTGGGAGGCAATTCGTGATACAATGAAGGGCGCAGCGAAGGAACCTTTAGGTGAGAAGAAACAGCAGAAAAACAAGCCTTCATTTGATGAAGAATGCCTTAAACTTCATGAGTAACGAAAACAAGCAGAGAAGCAAAGGCTAACTAATAAAAGCGAAGCAAATACCAACCACTATAGTAATGCAACGCCACACGCGGGTTCTGAAACAAAACGCTAAAATATATGACACAGAAGATTCAGGAGATAGAGGAACACGGGAAGACAAAGAACATACGAGCTCTGTACAAAGGGGTAGACTAATTAAGAAGGGGTTACCAACCGAGGTTTGGAATGATTAGAAATGAACATGGAAATTTTCACGTGTATCCGACTAAAATTATCGATGTGTGGAAAAGTTATTTCGAAAACAAATTAATGTACACAGCGGGAACAAACAGAGGAACTTGAATTCTATACTGCAGTACTGTGGATATCGGGACCTGGTGACAACGAGGTCGAAATGTCGATAAAGTAATTTAAAAAATTGCATCACCAGGAATAACCAATATTTCAACCGAATTAATTAAAGCGGGAGAAACGGCACTAATCAATGAACTGCATAAATTGATAAACGCTATATGGAGAAAGGAACAGCTACCAAGGGAATGGAAAACCTCAATAATAGTTCCGTTTTATAAAAAAAGGGATCAACTGGATTGTAATGATTTTCGCGGTATCTCGTTACACCCAACATGTTACAAATTTTTGAGTAATATACTGTTAACTTCACCTTGAGATCTTGGAGAAGAAATTCTAATACAATGGGACTGTTCACCACCAATTCATTAATCTTAAGAAGGCTTTTGATTCTATTAAAAGGAGAAAGCTATGCAGTATCATGGTACAATTTGGAATTCCAAAGGAACTTTTTCAACTTCTGAAAATGTTTCTCAGTGACCCCATAAGCAGTGTACAGGTAGGAAATAGTTGGTAAGATAATTTTAAGATTCGCAACGAATTGAAACAAGGTGATGTCTTGTCAGCATTATTGTTTAACTTTACTTTAGAATATGAACATTTTAAAAATAAAAGAGGACAAAAGTGGATTAACATTGAATGGCTTGAATCATCTATTCGTGTACGCGGTTGACGTAGATTTAATAGGGGAAGGTATAGAGGCAGTACAAAGTAACACCGATATGTTAGTAGAAGCGTGCGATGAAATAGGTTTACAGTTAAACATACATAAAACATACATGATAACAAGCCGAAAGAAACGAAATGAAGGGAATATAAACATTATAAACAGGAATGAGATCGTAGAGAGAGTAAAGAAATTTAAATACTTGGGAGAATACGTAACAAGCAAAAATGAGGTCACGGAAGAAAGAAAAAGTCGCTTAGTATCGGCGAACGCATGTTTCTATTCAGTCCAAAAACTCCTAGCCTCGCGATTAATGTCAACAAGTTGAAATTGAACATATACAGAACGGTTATTCTGCCGGTAATACTTTATCGTTGCGAAGGTTGGAGTTCAAACCTAGCAGATGAGAAAAAAATCGAGTGTTTGAAAATAAGGTTTAGAGAAAGATAGACTAACCGAAACGGAACGAGATGACTGGAGAACTGGAGATACTGCATAATGAAGAATTTCACGGACTTTACGACTCACCCAATGCTGTAGCAATAATGAAGTCATGACGACTAAGGTGGGCAGGCCATGTAGCCCGAATGGGAGAAAAACGAAGATTATATTCCATCTTGATTGGAAAACCGGAGGAAAAGATACCGTTGGTAAGACTGATACTACTTTGGGAGCACAATATTAGAAGCTAACTTAAAGAAGTAGATGTTTGTGATAAAAACTGACTTGATCCTGCCCAAGATATATCCCGATCGCGAACGTTTGTTACTACGGCGAACAACTTGCGAGTTCCGTAAGCCATAGAGTAAGTAAGTAAGCACTTCTGATACAGGAATTTACATCTCAGTACATTAATGTGGAGCAATCATTATCTTTAAATTATTTTATTTCTTTTGATAGAACTAGATACTTAAATTCGAAAAGAAAAGAGTCTCGGAATTAGAGTATCATGTATTCCACAGTATCGAGGTACCTTTCAGTTTTCAAATAGATATATCGATAAAAGTCAGAAGAATTAATCTCTAAAGGAAAGTAATCCTTTTTTAAAAATATATTTATCCCCTAAATACGCGAGAATTTATTTGTAAAAACTGAAAGGCACGTCAAGGTATTCTATGTGTGTCAAGGTCTTTCAAGTCGAGCAAAAGAAATAAAACAAGTTAAAATATTATTACTGAAAAGAATACGGTAGTCCAACAGAAGAATAATCCTGTTAATTAATTGCGGAAGGGAAAACTGACTGTGAGAAAATAATTATTGATAAGAACCTATTATTTATTAGTTACCTAGTGTAATACGTAATTGTTGGCGAAGACTAGGGAAAGTTAAGTTATAAAATCCTGAATAAGCAAAAGAATCCTCTGTCCGAATTGAGGAATAGTATTGATCTAGAAAGCTAGGATTTTCTTCAAGTTCTAAGGGATTAAATAGTTGTGTTGAATAATAACTCACGCTTTTATCTACCATGTTCTCACTTAGTTTACTTGATAGTTTATGATATAAATCTAATAAAAAAATCGTGCTGAAGGAGTTCCTGTCAGTCAAACCACCATTTATTGTTACTCTAAAAACGCAGAAACAAATGTTATCGCTGATTTGAATACTAACTGCTCAATTTCTCATTGAACTAAGAATTAATTAATAGAATACCACTCTTACAGTCTCGATGCATAGTTATTAAACTGCTTTAAGGTGTTATTATTAACTGTGACCGAACGTTACTCTTAATAGTATCATTTTACCTATATGATCTTCGGCTAGATATTAAACTTAAATAATACAATTAATAACTATTCGTTTCTGAACATATTGAAGAACTAAGTAAATCAGTATATATATATAGTTTATAATTTAATGCCCAGTTGTGTGTACTCGGGTTGCTTTTAGAAAGGGGTGTTGTAACAAATAGGGGTTTTGTCGTCTGAGGTTATATAGTAAGTGACAGGTAACAATCTAAAGAAGCACTCGAGAGTAACACTTTATGAAACTTGGAAACGGGATAGATCTAAATAGTAGCATGGCAGTTTCCCTATGCTTCAATACACTGAAAATCATTTTAGGAGAGAATATTCAGGAAAAACTAAAACCTGAACAAATTTTAGAAGTTATCATAAATCATAAACTAACAATAGATCTGTAGGACATAGTACTCAATCTCAAAAGTAAAATCCTCAAAATATTACACATGTAGGTAACACTGTAAATAATTGTGGTCATAAAAACAAAATCGTAGAAGACTTGCGAATAACAGTTCTTGGATTAAGTGGATTACAAGGCGGTTTTAATTTTCTAGATGAACTAGACCATTACATGAAGAGACGAACAAGTACTAAATAACCTTCTTCCAGTAGCATTGATAGACTCTTAGATAGTTCTACTTTTCTATGCCGTATAACTCTGTAATTGACTGGAGACATCAGTTGTTGTTGCAATTTAGATAATTTCGATATGAATTAGAAATACAAATAGAGCTAGACTAGGGTACAACAGGATGAGGTATTAGCAAGCTTTGTAAGAGTCCCTGTACAATCTGAAATCGCAAAGAAAATAGTAAATGAACCACACCCAAAATTCATGACTTTCTTATATGACAAAAATATAAATACTGTTAGCAGTTAGATAAAAACAGTTCTAGAAATACAATCATTATTAGACGAGTATATGTACAGCCAGCAGTTAGTAACACACAATAGGAAACAAACACTCCCAGTTGCAGCAATTATGACGTTTAGTCAGAGCGAATGTTTGGAACTGCAGACTCAGGCATTAAACCCAGCTTCATGTAAATGAAATAAATATGTTGAAATGAACAACATTCAAATATAGATGAAAAGGGGCAGGGTAAACAAAAACGTTTATTATGTGGTAGAAATAATCATATCGTCTGACCGTGTAGGATAAAATTGAGAAAGCTACAGGAGGTGTCAGCTATTGCTGGAGTACCAAACGGGAATCGAACCCAACATTCTCCAAAACAAAGGAAGAAACTGTTCGAGAAAGCTCGTGAAATTGTGATGTTTGGAAATTTCTACGGAGCCGCTGGTAAACTTGAAGGAAAAAAATCATTAACAGAAAAACAATACTTCACCTAGTCATAAGGTAAATAGTTTTGAAAGATCAGACTGGTGTTATTGTTAATAAGCTAAATTCACTCAAGGATTGTTAGTGATCCCTAATGTAATCCATGACGTTACATTTGGCCGGAAAGCATTAAGTGACTTCGTAATAGTAAATTCCATTCAAGATGGAGGATTGTCGTTTTCGACCGAAACAAAAACAACTTTTCTCCAAATATAGAGAACTTTTCAAGAAAAAGAAAAATTCGTTGGTGAAGAAAACAACTCTGCTCACTCTTTGTATGTAGACAAACGAGATAAACAAATGGCAGTTCAACATTTTAAGAGAGTAAAAGGAATTGTAACCAGAAGAAAAAAACACCAAATCTTCAAGTGAGAAGACCTCCTTGAAAACCACTTACAGAATGAATTACAAGAAACTGTAGATATGGAAAAGACACCCGCTAATTGAAGTTAAAGGGGTAGAATAAGAAGAATTTATTTCTCTGAAAATAAATCAGACAAGAATTACTCCGATAAAGAAGACGTTCCAGTGAATTTTGTTTCCTATGCTGAAGTCATTAACTCTGTTTAGTGGGGAAGATAAACGAGAGGAATCTTTCGGGTCAGATGGTGCAACAACAGAAAAGGCAACCAGTATCTCGGAACCCATAATAAACTATTATTTTCGGTATATCTCAACATTTTTTTGATGGAGGGAGCTCGTTCCTTTGCGTTCGGCTCACCGAAGCAAAACGTGGATTGACAAAGGAGCAAAAGATTTTAATAGAACCATGCCCATAGCTTTAGCCAGTGGAAGTAAAAGAACGTGTAGAGTCGTTTATGCCACCGCAAATTTCTTTGGTCTATCGATGAAACAAAAATTAAACCTAACTCGAGAATTAATAAGATCAGATTTTCTCCGTAAAAGTAAAATTGTTCTGAATATAAGTAAGAATGATATTTTTGATCTTGTGGACAGTTCAGTAACTCAGTTTGACCTCCCAATGATAGAAAAAAGAATTGCAAATGGAACTGCTCTGAGTGAGGAGCCAGATCTGACACTATAAGACTTAGACGACATTGTCAATAATACCCAGCTGCAGGATCCATTAAAAGAAAATTTTCGGAACATTTTAATTAAATACCGAAAGTCATTCTATAAAAACGGCAAGTATAAATAATGTTCGTGAACATAAAATAGAAGTGACAAACGACAAGGGTCTTTCAAGCAAGATTAGGTGAGGAAAAAGGAAAGCAACTTGTTCGGGTTATTCAAAATCTTTTAGAGCACGATATAATACAACGTAGCAATAGCAAATCAACTGCTAATCCGATACTTCATCAAAAGAAAGATAGTTCTCTTAAACTTGGCTTGGATTCTAGAAACTTTTACCAGATTACTCGATATTTCCCGAGAATTATACCGGATATTACACAGGCACTAAATCATTTACGTGATAAAAAACTATTCATATTATTAGATCTTCGCTATGCATATTCGCAAACAAAAATTAATAAACAGCAGAAAGTATACAGGATTTATATATATATCGATGGCATTTTGAATGTAAACGTGGAGTTTATGGATCCGTGGATTTTCGCGTTCTCTCAGTCACCTTATGTACGTAGTCTGGGGGGATCGGTACTACAACAGCGTAATTAAATATTCTAATGACGTACTTTTAGGCGAGAAAAATGTGGCTAAACTCATAGATATTTTTGAAGAAGTCAGGAAATATATAGAAAGAGCTAACCTCACTTTCAGTAAAATAAAGCAAAAAAATGTGTTTCTGAATTAAATTTCTCGGATAAAAATTGGCAAATGAAATGGTCTCATGTAGCGATGAAAAGCTAAGAATGATGCAGCAATTATAAGAACCCAGTAATACCAAACAATTGCAAGGTATTTTAGGTTTCTAGCAGTTCGTAAGATTTCAAATTCTCAACATGACCCAGATATGTCTTCTCAAGAGATAATTATTGAGTGTAGGACAGAAATTTTTATAGGGAGAACTTTTGGAAGAATCACTTTAGCAGGTGAAGAAGATTCTAGCCTAAGACGCTCATTTACTTCTACGTAAGTTAGTCCAAGCTTCTTATATTTATTGTGACTGTGTCGCACAGAGTTTAGATTATGTGATTGGTTAAAAGGACAATAACAACAGAATTGTGCTGTTGCTTTCGGCTCCAAGAAACTAACCAAGACTCAATCCAATTATTCCAACTTCATAAGAGAGTTTTTCGCAAGAGTCCAGGCAGTACAAAAATTTCAGACTATTGAGACACACTTCAGTTTTGTACATTTACACAGATCATTCTAAAATACTAAATATCAACAAACTATCGTGAAAGGGCCCCCTCTCAAAGTCACATCTGCAAGATCACACAAGATCAAGTCTGGAAACAAGCGCCGGGTAAAACAACCTAACCACCGAACATATAAAACACTCCGGACGCTCCCCAGTGAAGCCTCGTCACACTGCACAAACAAAAGGCGTCCCTTTCCCCTAAAGAGGGTAAGAAAAGTTGATAGTGAAACTTCACTTTCACGTGGACAAGTGGGTAACACTCACAAAGAGTCTCTAATGACACCCAGACTGGAAGCTGGCAAGCTGGACCAACTCGAACTGGTCACTGAAGAGCTATAACACAACATCACCAGCCGAAGTCATGACCAATGACCACTCAACTGACGAGAAAGATAAGGAATCAGATTATCGAATCTATATTAAAAATATTATCTCCTATCCCAGGACATACAAGTACCGAAAGATCCCGAAGAGGGAGCACGCGAATAACGAAGGACAACTAAATACGAAGCATAGAACAGAGACAGACATAAGTCGAAACAATGGAAAAGAGGGGGAGACAGAGAAGAAAAGAATTCCCCACTCCACCAGAGAAGGAACGCAGAGAACAGCCCACCTCACCACACAGAAAATGCAAAAGTAGCGCAAGCCTCCACACTCGGACAACTGACTGGAGATGATAAATTACGGTTTATCCAAGATCACACGTAAGTCACCGAAGTTAACTTTTAAAACTCAAAAGCGGTAGCGAAAGAAACATCTTGAATATATTTTAAACAACGAGTACGTAGTGCACACATTAACAATGGACCGCGTAGTACACTAAGACTTGCAGTTGAAAACTGCACCAGTGACATTTCTCATATTCTGGCAGAAAGAGAAGGAGTAGAAGAAATGAAAGTTCTAACATACTACCTATCTGCCAGAAGATAGCGATATTGTCCCTTGGTGTATAAGGCCACTATAGATAATATCAAACTCAAAGAGTGGTAAAATAAATCCATTCATAAGAAAACAGTAAAGCACTGAAAATTTAATATACGTGGTCTGACTTTTCGTAAAAGAAAATTAAACTCAGTATATCACTTATACTGTACAAAACAGTGTAAGTCGAAAAATAATATCAGTGTAAATTATTATTGCTGTTAAATTACATAAACACCAGCTACTCCTACATATGAGAAAATTTCAATGAAAATGTCAAGCGCTTTTTACTCACTGTTTATTTCATTAAGATGACATAAAAGCTAAAATATTGTACACAAAACAACTGAAAATCTTAATTTCGATAGGACAGAAATTTACTTGAGATAAAAGGAAATAATGTTCTCGTACGAAGTTCGAAAATTTACAAATTCTTTCAGAGAAACCCGACGTATCATATTTCGGTTGGGAAAAAAGTATATTTTTATATTCGCTGTTCTGTCCATAAGAAATTTTTATCACTCCAAATCGTAGAAATATAATTTAACCAAAATTTATTTCACTTTCACAATTCAAGTCCAGATTCTTGTTTCATAAAATAATAATCACTGTTTCACATAAAACAATTTCATTCGTAATTACAGAACGTCGAAAATCTTGACCCTTTCTGACAACCTACATACACCGTAAAAGCTGCGTCAGTTCCACTAAAATCACTCTGGTTTCAAACATTAACCACAGCAAGTTACAAGATGGGGAGAGTGAATCTCTACACACCTAACCTGTTTGAACACAGCAGAAATTGACATTTTTTAAATTATTTAAAATTTTATAACCTGAAATTTGTTTTTTCCATTATGGTTTTGCGATCTAGTCAGCTCTAGGACTGTTTAACTTTACATGAAAACGACCGAACGGAAACTAAAGCCGACGAAACAGAACGTAAATACTCAACCATTACCGAAAATAAAAGATTTCATGGTGAGCTTATTTAATATACCCTTCGAAAGGAGTAGCTATAGAAAGCAAATAAAGTGAATAATTAAAACATGATTTCACTCAAAATTTATAACGATTAAATATATATCGGTGAGAAAACGAGATCTGTTGACGATTTCACTGCTTAAATAAATCACGGCATTACTACAATGGACGACCCATGTTCCCTTTCCTAGTTAGCCCTGCATGGTGGCAAGACAAGCTAAGGAAATTTACAAGGGCAATATCATACATCGTGTACTAAACAAATGCAATTTTGAAAAGAGAATTTTGATATGACTAATTTCGCATCAAAATTCCAAAAAAACGCGAGAAAGAAATATTTAATCACTGAATTTTGAAGATGTCTTCCTTCGCTTAAAACAGACGATCTAGACGAGAAATCGAAGTTCCCAGATTCGTTAACTGGTTAGTGGACATTGGCTGCTTATTCTAATTTGTATGGAATTTCGTTACCTAAGCAGGCACACTAAATTTTGTATGCGTAAAAAAGTAATTTAAAGATAACGATGCGCCTTCGCTAGAAACAGTGTAGAATTTACTTTCCGCAAGTACGAATCAAAACTTTAAACGAAACAATCTATTCTGACACATCGCTGACAGGTTAGGTTATATTGCCTTAGATACTGTATATTAATGTTAAAAAATCTTACATATAATGTCTGTATAAGAGCACAATCAAAATAAAGCAATTTAATTCCTAGTTACAAAATCGAAAAGGTTAGGTAATAACTGAAGTAACTTTCGAAAGTCCAGTATATCTCAGAGATCAACGTCTGTTGAGAATATGAATAAATTTCTAATTACAGAAAGTCGAAATTGTATCTATGTGCTCGTAGGCACTCAGCGAATACGTTCGAAAACTATACACAAGCATTTCTTCGAGATAAAATTTCACTTTGCACTTCTGGTAACCGAAAACTTACACAAGTGGAAACTGAAATCTACATCATATCATCAGTAAGCATTTCTGTCGAAAACCGGCACAAAATGGTATTTTCCATAATTTCCACTATAAGATTAGGTTACGCTAGGTTTAGAAATCGACAATGTAAAGTGCATAACAGTTTACGAGGAAACGAAAAAAAAAGGGTGGGAAGAAGAAAGAACTGAAGTTTTTTCGAAAAAACAAACAACATATTTCAACGTGCAGGAAGCTGTGGAGCAAAGAATTTGCATTTCAATAAAACCTAACATTTTCAAATTCGGCTCCAAATTTTATGTTGTTTAATATCGTGTAAAATAGTTATCGCACCATTCTAAACAATTTCATTCCAACATAGCTACGAGGCAAAAGTTAACCGGGGTGTGCCAATAAAAATGACCAATAAAAAGATTACGCCCCCTGTCATTTTTTAAGCTGACCTATTGATATCACAATTTATTTGCCACAAGTAATTCATAAAATTAGTTATGAAACAAAAATCACTCATGTTAATTCAAAATTCAAAAATTTTAGCAAACGATATTTTTAAAGTTCATTCGGAAATTTACATTCAAAATTTGGAATACTTTGTCCAAAATGTATTTATTTAAATCACTATCTTCTGCGTCGGTAGATATGCAATATATAGAACAATGTATTAGTGCACAAGAGTAAAGAAAACAAATTACGATCCCAGAGAAAACCGAAGAAAGACATTGAACTTAAAAATAGAGGAAAGCTGCAGTGATTGAAAGGCTGGCGAAAGCGATGCAGCCAGCGTTTCATCAGTAAATGTCCTTAAAGAATTAATATCATATTACTGTGACAAACACGAAAATTAGCCAGAATTGACGATATTAGAATTTGCCCTTAATAATAGATATGTAAACTCAACTTCATTTCAGAATAATATATATATATATACATACATACACCTACACACACACACACACACACACACACACACACATATATATATATATATATATATATATATATATATATACTATGGATGTAAATTAAGGTGACCAATGGAGATAAATCCTGGGTACGTTACTTAAAACTGAAAATAACACGTTATTATATCAAAATCTTAGACGTGAAAATGAAACAGTTTCTTGATCTCGCTAGTACGCTTCAGAAAATAAAGCACGAAAATCAAAGAAAGATGTATAACATAGGGAGAAAGAAAGGACGTTTCAGAGTGGGTAATCTTTGTTGACTAAAAGCTGTAAGGATTTCCAGTTCATAAAAGAGTTCCAGTAAAGTCTAGTTACCAATTCTAGTCTAGAAAATGCATCTCTTCTACCTAAATACTTTGGACCATTCCAGATAGTTGAGAAGGTTGCAGGAAATCCTTTCGAACTAGAAAATATCTTATCAAAGGAAAGAAAACGTGGGAATGTGAACCAAATCAAGCCATATTTCCAGCCGATGGATCTTGCCAAGACTAAACAAGAGAAAGATATATTGGTTATTTGTGTGTGAATATTGTTTTTGTTATGTGCTCTGTATCATTTTAGAAGCAGTGAGTTTAGTAATAAATATAGCACATTTATGTGTTAATAAATTTGATTCAAGAGAATAATCTATCTTTGGCACTTTCGATTGTTGTACATACCAAAGGGTTCGTCTTCTAGAAAGCCGACCGCAATCAATAACCTGAATCTCACGCTGTACTGTGGTACACGTGTTATCAGTAGTTACAACTTTGTTTATAGTCAAAAGGTCTCTTTCCTATATGTTGAATCTACTGGCAATACGAACAAATATACAAACAATATACGAACAATAATTACTTTGTTTCCTGAAAGAAATAATAAAGATAAAATAAACAAATTATTTACATCTTCAAATTAAATATCACCTCTTTCATACTCTATTTATATGCACATTTACCTAACAATAAATATTGCTTAAAATTAATTAGATTTATTTTACAACTCACACATAATATACAGAATTTGCACACGTTCACATCAATTTAAAAAAATCCGTGTAAAGAGAAATTCATTAGAGAATACTTCGACAATTTAGAAAAGAGAAAAATGAGATAAAAATATTATCGCCGATCTCGTAATAATTTAATTGTCATTTATTCTGTCACTTTCATATAGAGTCTTTCAGCGTTCTTTTCTCAATACGCAACGTTGACAAATATATGATTTGTTGCAACTAGATAAATTGTAGAGGTTTTCACCTGTAGTCAATATTTGTTATGGAATCACTTACAATATGGTCTATTTCGAAAATGATATTTGAAACTATGTTTCTCTTCATAATCAACATCACAGTTTGCATCATTAGAAGTATAGGCTTCTGAAAAGTCCCAATCTTCCGCGAAATTAGGAACTTGATAAATCTGGCTAAGTTTATCACAAGGAGCTTTGCACTTTTTCTTTGTTTTGCAATGTTCAATTATAAAACGGTTCCTTCCAACTTGTTTAACTACTATGACAGGTCCATCCCATTTTGGTAGCAAAGCCGCTTGGATGTGTTTCGCAGCGCTCGAAGAATTGACTTTTCTTGGTAGCACTTTGTCTCCTACTTTGAACGTGTTAGGCTTTCGATGCTTATTGTAGTAACTAGCTTGCCTTTGAACTTGTCGCTGGAATGAATCCGCCAAACTATTCACTGCTTCAATCCTTTGTGACCACACATCTCTCTTCCAAAATGCATTTTCGTCGGGCTAAAATTAGTGGAAGCGTTTACTCGAGTGTTGAGGGCAAACTCAAGAGGTTTGAGATATAAATTCCACTTATTGTGTTCTTCGTTCGTTTTTAACAATGACAAAATAACAGGTGTATGCATAAGTAGTTTCCGGTATAACTAAGACATGGCGCCAGCGAAAAATACGCAGGTTATTCATTTGAAACACACGTCATTTTCTTCGTCTCACATTAAACTACAAACACACACAAGTTGAGTCCGCCAAACACTAGCGTCTTTGTTTTATCGTTCAGTGATCATGTTGAATTTTGTGCCTGAAAAAGAACATTTGCGGCACGCATTGCTTTTCTTATTTAATCAAAACAAAAAGGCTGTTGAAAGTCATCGTGTGCTGGTAGAAACATATGGTGAACACGCTCCATCGATTAGAACATGTGAGACATGGTTTCGATAATTTGAAAGTGGTGATTTCAATGTGAAAGACGGTGCATGCTCTGGTAGACCACAAAAGTGCGAAAACGAGCAATTCAAACTGAAACTCAACAGCAATTGGCAAAAGCATTAAATGTGTCACAAGTAAAAATCAGCAGACGTTTACGAGCAATGGAGGAGACCAGTAAACTGGGTAAATGAGTGCCACACGATTTGAATGAACGTCAAATGGAAAATCGCAAAGTCACTTTTGAAATGCTGCTTTAACGCCACGAAAGACAATCCTTTTTGTATCGAATTGTGACGGGTGACGAAAAATGGATTTATTTTGGAAACACGAAGCGGAAAAAATCGTGGCTTTCACCTGGCGAAGCCGGTCCTTCAACACCAAGACCAAATCGCTTCCGCAAGAAGACCATGCTTTGTGTCTGGTGGGACCAGAGCGGTATTGTGTATTATGAACTCTTGAAGCCCAGCGAAACCGTTAATGCACAACGCTATCGCCAACAAATGATTAATTTAAATCACGCATTGATCGAAAGACGACCGGAATGCGCCCGAAGACATGGCAAAGTGATTGTGTTACACGACAATGCGCCATCTCACACAGCAAAACCAGTGAAAGACACCATGAAATCGCTTGGATGGGACATCCTTTCGCACCTGTCGTACTCCCCAGACCTGATGCGATCTGACTATCACCTCTTCGCATCAATTGGGCACGCGCTCGCAGAGCAGCACTTCAGCAATTTCGAAGACGTTGGAAAATGGCTCGACTTATGTTTTGCCGCAAAAGACAAGCAGTTTTTCTGGCATGGTGTGCATCAATTACCTGAAAGATGGGCGAAATGTGTAGAAGCCGATGGCCAATATTTTGAATAAAACAAAATTAATTTCTTGGAAAATTACGTGTTTTCTTTACCACAAAAGCCGGCAGAAACTTATGCATACACCTGGTATTATTGCATAGTTTGTTAGTGAAAACGCTATTGGTATCCGAAATTACTGACGGATAAAAATTTGATTCGCAGAAATCGTTTATACGCACTCGCTAATTGTTTTGACTGAAACTTGTCTGAACGGAAAAATCCGTACCAAACGAGAGAGTGCATCAATTGCACAAATATGTAGACAAAACCAGCTGAGTTCCTATATAATGGTTCCAGGTTTAAACTTACTATATATAACACAAGATCTGACATTCTGTTACATCTTTATGAATGTTCAACCAAGAGGACCTAGCCTTTATTCAAAGTAATAGGTCCTTATCCCACAATAGTCACTATAAGCCGAGTTATGATATGCTATTAAAACCTTTAACCTAAAACAAGAATGAACCAATACTACAATTCTACATCTACACTGTACCTTATCCACAACATTACGCAACAATAACCCATGTTTACTAATAAAAGATTCAGGTAGAAACTTTTCATATATTTGGTTCTCATCCTTATTCAGTTCAACTTCCCTACCTAGTACTAATAGATATAAATCTCCCAAAAATTCATCATTTTTCGGAGCTTCTATAAACTTTTCTAACATTTCTAGATCCCTTACGAAAGAACTAAACTGATTTCTTTGTATCGCTTTCATGATTCAGTGGCAATAATTCGAAGAACTGTTTCTTCTCTGCGTCACTATCAGAAAGAACTGGTGTACACAATTACACATGCGGAAATCGACTTTTTCTTCTCTCTCCACTCTTGGACTTCTTGCCATCATAAAATTGGGCTGCACATATAACTTCTTTAGCCAATTCGCTATGTTAGAGAATTTTGCTCTCTTCAATTTGGATTCGAATACATCTATCCTTATCCAACTCAGATTCTAATGAATAGTGTTGTTCCATTAAATCAGTTCCGACGAAGTCTTCTGGAAACGATTAGTTGTCTTCTATTCTACTTAAGTAGTCTACAAACATTTTCTTTCCAGGTAAATGATGAATGACTAAATTATAGGGACGATTTACTCAACTACCTAAAACTCTTGTAGGATTGGAAGCTTTGAAAATAGATAATATAGCGCTGTGATCACTATAAACTTAACAAGTCTGACCTGACACAGATAAATATTTTTCAAACCGTTCTACGGTTAGAATGATTGCTAATTCTTCAATTTTTGTGGTAGAATATAATTGCTGTGTCTCATTAAGCTTTTTACTACCAAAAAATTCTACTCTAAGACGTCTTCCTGAGCTAAACCAATTGCCTTTTCTCATCCACCTGCAAACAGATAACATTCTTTTGACAAATCCGGTAGTAGGAGCGAAATATTTACAATTAAACGTTCCTTTAATGAATCAAGAGCTGATTGACACTTATCATCCCACCTGAACGGAATATCATCTTTTAAAGATCAGAAATTGGTGCAGCCACTTTCGCCATGTTAGTTATTATGCTTCAAAAATATAAAAAATGCATATAACGGTAGAACTTTCTTCTTATTCTTCGGCGGCTGAATCTGTACTGCTAGTCTTCTTTTTTCTTCTGTACAGCTTATTGATCCATTTCCTATTTGGAAACCGAGGAATTCAATTGATTTCTGCGAAATTTGCATTTTTCTTGGATTCAAAGCTAAACTGGCTATTCGCATCTTTTCTAAAAAACTCCTCAAACCTTCTAAATGGTCTTCCTCACTTCTAGGCGAAACAGCCAAATCATCATAAAATATAACTGTTGACTTAAATAGCTATTTCCTAACACAATATCGATTAGCTTGTTTAATTTAATCGGGAGGTTTTTAATACTGTAACAACCAGTGATAAAAATCTTAATACCATGCGCTGTAAGCATTCCACAAAACTTTTGAGAGTACTTACTCTTCGATCCAAATACTTTCATAGGCAATGCAGAGATCTGTTACACTAAACCATGTTTTACATCCTAAGAATGAAATTACCTATTCCAGATCTGGTAACTCCCTTTTCTCCGTTTTTGTGGCCTTATTTAGATACCTACAATAAAGTATGCATTTAGATAGACGTGATTTCTTCTTCAGTAATATGAGGCTACTCAAATAGGTCGTATAGGCTTCTTTGATATGACCTTGTTCTTCCATCTCATCTAAAACTTGTTTCAATATTCTTCTTTTCTCTTCGCTCATTGGCCGAAGTCGGGTTGAGAATAGAGAATATAATAACCATCTGTTACATCTATTCTGTGCTCTAAAATAGGTGTAATCTTAGGCTGGGTCGAAAATACATTTTCATACTGAAGCAAAACATCTAAAAATTTGTCCTTCCAATATGTACTCAATTCCGAATTACCTACAGTATTTACAACAAAGATCTGACATCTTCTTCTGTGGTTGCAGCTTCATGGATATCATTGTCAAATTTACATATCGGGAATACTATCTCATCAATAAACTATCAACCTTCATAAATATATAGATTCATTCTAGCCTTAAACATAAAATTCCTACACAAGATTATATTTCTAACCAATCTAGGAACTACAATAAAGGATTGTTTAATTTTCAAGTTATACATATTTACAAACGTATATATCTCTCCAAAAGCTTGTATACTTCCATCTGTTAATCTTACCAACACATAAGTCTTCCGCATAATTGCCCCATTATGAATCCATCAACTAGCTTGTTCAGAAGAACATACACATGAAGAGCTGCCTGTGTCTAACAAAGCTATATACTTTACTCCAAATATAGTACACGAGACTAACAGAAGTTTTTACTATTCTTTGATTCGTTTACTTGATTTTTCTTCAATTCCTTGGCTTAAACTCCTTTCTTCTTCGCTGTCCGTTTTTTGACTGCGCTACACTTAAACAGATATCTTCCGTCAAAGATTCCTGATCGAACCTAATTATTCTTTCATTTCTTGGAAGTGAATCAACTTTTCTCTCCTTTCCAGATGTAGATCCATTAGTTTTACTCAACTGAGGGTTATCTTCAATTCCCTTATTGGAACTTCCAGAAGACGAATCTTTATCACCTGTACCCATTACCGAACTTGACTTTTCTTCTTCCACAACAGAATAATCTGAAACATTATGAGGAATTTCTTGTAACCTTTCCTTAGGCAACTTACTGAATGGTTGTGACTAGAATTTACGGGAAGTTTGATCTCCACATTTGTGTTTTCTTTCTCTTCATTCCTTTCGCTATAAGGAAGAAACTCGAAAGCAAAAGGATGCTTGTCATCATTACCTTGCACTATCCTAGCCCTTTCGAACAAATCACGACCTCCAGCTACCTCCTGGCTGAGATTTTTCATAACATAGAACTTAAACTAACACATTTACAATGAAAATAAATGTTCCTCTACATATAACTTATATAGACTTATGGCTTTACTGGGAGCAGATTAGATGCATGATTTATTTCTCTTTATTAATTGGAAGTACTAAATTTCTAGTAGCTAGTTATAAACGCATTTACATATTAACTGGCGCATGGAAAAATCAGAATTTTGGTTCTATGCATGAGGTTTTGGGTAAATCAAAAGGGAATAGAGCATGTTTGTAGAATCTTCGGTACTTCAATTAGTTAGTTGAAGAGATTAAAATGTAGTAAATGGTGTTATACGGATGCTGAAGGATATTTTTAATTGGTGGTAGTTAGAGTAAACTGGTGTATGGAATTGGGAGAATCTGCGGATTCAATTCGTTTGATTCCAGGTATAATTATTTTGAGGAAACTAATTGCGGGTCTACTCACTGTTTTGATAGATATTGAATAAATAAAATATTATTATGATTGATGCGGAAATAATATCAAATTAGTGAATCAAAAGATTTAAAGATTAAATGCTTTACTCACCTGGTTATACGATACTACAGTGTTACTGGAAAAAACTAAATTTGCTTCAAGAAAGTTCGAGAATATTTGTTGTGAAATTAATTAATATATCCATTGATTACGTCTCTAAATTGAGAATCAGATATATAGACCTTACGACTTTTCTAAGTGCAGTTTCATTGCTAAAATCGTAAAATTATACATACATATATATATATATATATATACATACATACATATATATATATATATATATATATATATATATATATAATTTTTGTATAGTAAGGTTTATGGCCGTTAGTATAAATTTGTAGAATCGTTTTTAAAAATTTGAGAGAGAAAGAACGGTCCGGAATAAGTTTTTTACATGCAGATAATTAAGGCTTACTTTTGTTAGGAATTGCCATTAGCTGAATAGACGTAACCTTTCACTGCTTTGATTAGATGGTCTTATGGAATATTCTGCTGCGAGAGCCCCTCTCGATGTGAGAGTTAAATATCATTAAAGTACAAATAAGTCAAGGTTCAGTAAGATACTGTTTCGATGCGCAGCGTAAAGTTTGCCAGTAGATTCAACATATAGGAAAGAGACCGGTCGACTATAAACGATGTTGTAACTTCTGATAATACGTGTACCACAGTTCAGCGTGAGACCGTTTCGTTGTGAAACAATGTTACTAGTTCAGTATTAGTATACTATAAACAATCAATTACTGGATTCAGGCTATTGCTTGCGGTTCGCTTACCAGAAGATATACCCTTTGGCATGGTAAACAATCGACAGGGCCAAAGACAGATTATTCTCTTAAACAAAATTTATTAACACATAAGTGAGCTATGTGTATTGCTAAAATCAATAGGTATTAGTACGGACGTTATATTAGTAGTAGTGACATGAATCTTATATCATGCAAATATGTTTTCTTAATTACATGAGGTGTCAATGCAATGTTCCCTTTTATCATACCAGCACATAAAAACAAAATTCACACACAAACAAGCAATACAAAAAGTGGCCTCCGAACATTAAACGATTGTTTTATTAGAAATAAAGCCACACAGATTATAGCAGGATAGTTGTTCATGAGATTACGATCATTCTTTAGACAAGAACCATGGATCAATACATAGAAAAAGAAACCATTTCAGAGGCTCTCGATTTAAACACCGGGTCTAACTATTCTCACCAAGAAATCCTTAAATTGATTAGTGAACTAAACTCTCGTACGAGCCGAGCAGGTTTGTAATATCAAGAAAAACACACTACTCCACCACAAACCCACCCATAAAGTGCACAACCCAGTAATATAAAACAGTTTCTAGAAGAAATGAAGCCATTTCTTTAGGTTTTGATGGCGACAATAAAAATACAGATATATTTCAATTCTTAGATGACTTGCAAGAATTGAAAGTGAATCCCCAGGGTGTTAACAAAAGACGCAATTGGTTTATTTTCATAAAACCGTTTGTAAGCTATTCTGTATTTCGTTCAGAGCTTAGAACTGCAACGCACTTTAGAAAATACCTACCAACAACCCACACAGAGATTTGCTTTTTTCATAAGAAAGATGCATCGAACGTTTTCGAGATTGGATAAAGTTCCTGACGAGACTTATCAGGTACAATTCATTATAGATCAGAGTCATCCAAAATTTAGAAAACATTTTGTGGATATTACTATTATGTGTGTGAAATAATTGGAGCAAACATCTCTCAAACTTCAATCGTTTTTGATGCAAAACTTGTTCTATGCTACTGCAGCTGAAAAGAGTGAGCTCAAGTGTAACCCGTTGGTTTTGGTCCGAAAAGAGAAGGCAGGAAATAGTGCTGTAGAATTAATGCCAGAAGCTTTTGACTCATCATATTTCTCTAGAATAGAAAACAGTGGATTGAGGTATAATACTGATAAGAACAGCAATAGAAATCAGGATAAAAGGCAAATAAAATGCACATTTTGCTCTCGTGCTGCACACAAAATAGAGGATTGTTGGCAAAATAAAGGAACAGATTAAAACAATGTTTCGTGCATGGAAAGTAGCAAGCAGACATAGAGTAGACAGAAGAATAGCGAAAGGTAAAGAAACCGTCAACATTTGATAAATGCAAAAATATATGGTCTCAACAGGCAAATATACTTCGACTCCGGGAGCAATATCTCTCTCGTAAATTGGTCTACTGCCCAGTTAATGTTGCGTAGAGACGCAAGGATGACGAGAAGTCAAGAAAAAATTTCGTTGGCGGAAGGAAATATCTGGTGTAGTAAAAAGTAATCCATTATTTTTGCATGACATTGAACGCTTGACTTACCATAGTTAGAATGATCCGATTTAGGTCACATATGCGCCGTTTTGTTCGATAACGTGTTGCCATTTGGAAGGTAATATCATGATGCCTCTCTCATAGAAGCCCTTGTCCCTATTGGCAAAGAAATGAGACAGTCGATTTTCACAAGCCTCTCTTGAAGCGAATTTTTCACCAGCAAACGTGTTCGCCATGGACAGGAACAGATGGTAATCACTCGGTGCAAGGTCCGTATTATAAGGTGGATGCATAAGAACCTCCCAACCAAGCTCCCGGAGCTTCTGGCGAGTCACTATCGATGTGTGTGGACTGGCGTTGTCCTGGTCGAACACAATGCCTCTCCTATTGGCCAAAGCTGGCCGCTTCTGGGCGATTGCTGCCTTCACACGGTCCAATTGTTGACAGTATAGTTCCGAGTTAAGGGTTTGGCCGTAGGGGAGAAGCTCATAGTAGATAATTCCCTGCCAATCCCAACAAACACACAGCAAAACCTTCCTGGCCGTCAATCCTGGCTTCGGCACCGTTTGCGCCGGCGCACCGCGCTTCGACCACGACTGTTTTCGCGTGACGTTGTCGTAAGTGATCCACTTTTCATCACCAGTCACCAACCGCTTCAGAAATGGGTCGCTTTTGTTGCGATTCAGCAGCGATTCGCAGATGGAAATTCGGTCCATGAGGTTTTTTTGCGTTAACTCGTGTGGCACCCATACATCAAGCTTCTTTGTGTATCCAGCCTTATGCAAATGGTTCCACACGGTTTTTTGTGCAATGTTTAGCTCTTGGGCAATCGAAACAGTGCTTACATGACGGTCGGACGCGACAATGTCCATGATTTTATCGACATGTTCGACATGTGGCCTTCTAGTGCGTGGTACATCTTTGACGTCAAAATTACCGGAACGGAATCGACGAAACCAAAATTGCGCGTGATTGGCTGTTACAGTATCAGGACCATGAACACTATTCACATTTGCAGCCGCTTGGCTTGCGTTTTCGCCTTTATCGAAGAAAAACTGTAAAACATAGCGTATATGCTCTTTGCTAGTGTCCATTTTGACGCGCGCTCACACAACACTGAGTCAACTCATCACAACTATCTGAACAGTGTTTGTAGTACGCAATCTCATCGTTTGAACGCCATCTCGTTGAACCCGATCGGACTTATACAACGCGAGATACTGATCACTGAAGCCATCTATTGGCAAAATAATGGATTACTTTTTACTACACCAGATACTATATAGCGTAGCGTAGTTGTCGTAGCGTACAACCACAGAAGTAATATAAAATACCACAACAAAGAAAAGGCGTAATCAAGAATATAGACTAAAGCACGGTTCCATCACATTTTTGTGCATTCGGCGTATTCTTTAACAAAGCCAAGCCATCTTGTATTTTACCACTTCCAGCGTTATTGTCATTATCCTTGCCAGAGATCTTACCAGTTCCCTTATTCTCTGACATACTACCGTCGGACTTAGAAGCTTGATTCAACATATTGATATTTTTTTCGAAAGCTATGAATTCGAACCCAATAAGCATCATCCACTGCAGCTGCGTATCCATTTATATGTATTACGTATCAAAAAATGTAGGCTAACTTTATTCTAAAATTATGTAGAGAAAGTAAACCATTCTTTTGACCTTATGGGATTATATTTTCGTGAGTTTAAAGAATGTAACATATAACATACACAACACAATTATATAATATATTATATAACATATACTCTAGATATTATCTAGAGTAGTATACATTAAGTATCGAATCTTGAGTATATCTGCTCCTTTAACACTTCTGAACAGCATATTCTTAAATTAGTTGTTATTCCTTAGTTGAAAATTGAAACATCGAGATAGTTTGGCAATCAAATGCTTATATTTTGTTTTCTCAAATATTCGTAAACGTTTTGGAGCAATAACTATTTACCTGTAGTTAATACTCAATTACATGTATTTGCTTATTCTAAATTACAAAACTTCAATAAACTTAGGTAAAGTTTCGTAAAGGATGTTCCTTTTCATTCTTCTTTTCATTTATTTCCATTAAAATCTCTAAACTCAATCATTTCTGTTTCTTCAGTTTTTTTCGAACTACATGTTAACCATCATAGCGCGCTTTCTGTACCAAATCATTAAATTGACTAAACATTGTTCATAATGTTAAAAGTTTTACTTGTGTTCTTCCAAAGTAGTTCTAAGTTGTTTATCCTCGCACTTAGTTGCACTTTCCATTAACAATATAAAATAATTTATATATATATATATATATATATATATATATATATATATGTTAGGGTTGTCCATATATACAAGAATTTTTTCTTTTTTAATTATTCCGAATCTTACGCTCTAAATATGTTATCTCTAATGAAAAACGTAAGTAAGCAAAATTTTAACTTGTTTACACAATTTTAAACCGTGCCGCATCGACCTTGAAATTGGGAAGTCCTGCTGAGGCCTGCGAGTTACGACTTGTTTATAATGGCAAACAGTAATAATTATGCAATAAATGCATGCAGCATTGCAGCTGCAGCTTTTATACAATGAGTATACGAAGCCGGATGGGGAGGCAGGGGGGGGGAGGTTTGGATAGGTACGTGAACGCTTTTGTAGAATCGTGTTATTCATAACCTAATTTACAGAAAAAAAAACACCACTTAAATCACTTGTTCCCTCCATTTATACTCGCTAAAATGTTAACATTTGCCCAGAAGAAGAAAATTTAAAAAAAAAGCAATAACAAAAAATAATAAAAAAAAGAAGCGAATCCCGAAATTTAGAAGCAATGGACGATAGATGACAGTCAAGTCGCATATAATATAGATTGTTCAGGTGTCAATCTTGATACGATTGAAACTCATTGCATGCCGAACAAAGAAAGGGTGTATACATTAACGTTGCTTATGATACTCCGGTGATACTCACGGCTTATTAGCGATTCCGCAATGAATTAACCGGTGATACTCATGGCAGCAAAGGTGTTATTATTGTCTTAGTATCAGAAGGGTTTCAGTATAATTTTGTTGAAGTGGTAGTGGTAAAAGATTTATATGCATGAAAACAAAACGTTTTACATTACATATAATTGCCCGTTCAGTTAGTGATCTTTTTACAATATTGAAATGACAACCAAGGAGCCAATAGCAGGAACAAACACGCGGAGTGCGCTGTCGCTGACAAATACAGAAGTTTGGCTAATCGGAAAACCAATTAGCTCGATTGGTGGTAGGAAACTTCCTTCAAAAGGCTATGTCCTTCGATGTTTGTTTTCCTAATTCGAAAAGACGGTCACACACTGAAAGACGCCTACACCTATGTGGTCAACGAGGTGCTGAAGTTCTGGGAGATGGCTCGAATACCCACCATGGCAGCATATAACATAATCCCGAAGGTTGAGAAGGAATATGCGAAGTGGCGCACTCTTCAGAAAAGCAAATCCCGACGATCGTCATCACAGGAGAAAATGGAAAAAGATTTTAAAGCGGATTTGGAAAATCTCTTTGATATTGCCCATGCAAATGTCTTACAAATGATTAGAATTGAAGAGGAAGGAGAGTTTCTGTTGGCCCAGAGAGAGGAAGGAAGGAGAGGGTACACGGCGGGAACTGACAAGCAGTTTGCTGCCCAGGAAGACCGAAAGAAAGAGAAGAAAAGTATCAACGATTCAGAGAAAGGAAACAAGAAGAGGAAGAAAGTAGTAAGGGGCTGAACACCTTAGCTGAACTAGATTTCTCCAGTAGCAGTACTGAAGACGACGATGAGGAGAAAGAAACAGCGCTTTTCGAACCGAAAATAAAGACACGAGGAACGAAATCCATTGTTACACCGGCTTTGACGGCTGCCTTGGACCGTACGAAAGTGAGCGATCGCGATGCTGTCCATATTCTGTTTGCTGCTGCTTCCAGCCTTGGCGAAGACGTCGACGAACTGGCACTCAATCGAAGCACAATACGCAGAAAGATTATGCAAAATCGCAAGACACCAACCGACGTTCTGAAAGAATCTTTCTCCCCGGATACCCCCCTAATTGTACACTTTGATGGAAAGATCTTACCAGCTCCAATTCTGCTTCGTTTTGGAGATACAGTTATTCAAACATGGAAACCAAAATCAACGCCTAGCAGGAGAAGAAAATGAATAATTCTCAATAAATCAGAAACGCCCCATTGAATGAAAATTTCGTTTGTGGAAATTTGTTTGTAACAACATGATAGATATCCTGATTGAAAATAAGATGTCACCAGGTTGTCAGTGTTGTCAACCCTGTATAACATTTAATTTTTTAAATGGCACTCCATTGTATTATTAGATACTTGGCATCCTCTAGGGATGATAAACAACATACGTAAAGCACACATCGCAGTGTTGCAAACTGTTGATAAGACAGATAGGTTTTCGCGAACTTATACAAAATACGTAATTCCTTAGAAGCCACAGTTTGCAACACTCCGATGCGTGCTTTACGTATGTTGTATATCATCACTAGAGGATACCAAATACCTACCCAAATACCTAATAATACAACGCAGTGTGATTTGAAAAATTTAAACGTTATACAGGGTTGACAACACTGACAACCTGGTGACATCTTGATTTCAATCAGGATATCCACCTTGTTGTTACAAACAAATTTCCACAAACGAAATTTTCATTCAATTGGTCGTTTCTGATTTATTGAGAATTATTCATTTTCTTCGTATGTTAGGCGTTGATTTTGGGTTCCAGGTTGGAATCACTGTATCTCCAAAACGAAGCAGAATTCGACCCATGTTCATATAGACTTTATTGTTTATCATGACTCATAGTATCACCTCAGAAAGTATTGAACCTTCATCCCATTTGAAAAAATATAAGTTTGTGTTATTTATTATTTGGAGGTAGGGTACAGTCTGCTTTTGGAGTGATCAAATATTTCACCCGTGAAGTTACGTGCTATATGTTTATATATTTTCGTTAAATACAGAAGCAAGTTCATACAGAAAAGGACATTTCGTCCTGTTATCAGTCCAAAATAAAGCGTATGGATATACGAATGTCACTTAAACTGTGGTGAAAAACCTGAACATTCATAGAAGAGTGTTGTTTATAATAAAGTGTAATTCGCATTTCTGCTTATAAATTAAAGTTATGTTCGACGTTGTGCACATCTGAAATTCGTTGACCTGTGAAAGAAAGAAATAACACTTACCGGTACGCTTATGAAAAGTAGATTCTATATTTACCTTAGCGAGTAGAACTCCCAGGAACCTGAAAATAAGATAAGGAAAATATGTACTTACCTGAAAGTGTGTAAAGATAAATCATAGTATATTCTCTTGAACGTATTTAGAATAATTTGAACAGTGCATACGTGAAGGTGAACTTTAACCCTTTCATACTTCAAGTTTCAACCTTTCCCCAATGTCAACTTAGATATTTATTTTTGCGAACACATTTGAGGAGTATCATAATATTGATCAGACTTTAAATATTTTTCTGAAATCCAAAAATGTTTTAAGCCTATTTTGTGCCAGATATTATTAAACATCCAGATTATAATTGTAGGTAAATTAATGATTATTAGTCATTCCTGTATTCGAATATATTGTTGAAGTACTCAAAGGGTTAGACTTCTGACATATGGATATTTCGATATCTAAGGTTTCGTTGTAATTCATATAATTTTGAACAACTACGCAAGTTAATCGTTAGTAATTAGTGAAGTAATTTACTCAGACATACTTCTTGAAAATCGTTCGAAATTCATCTAGTGCGTTGAGAATTGGATTTATTGTCGTAGGTGGTGCAGTGATCGATTTACTTTTTCGATATTCATTCCAATTTTCTTTGAATTTTTCTTATGGAATTATAATTTCTCATCGTTTGCCACACATTCTTAATTTCATTTCAAATCGTTAACTTTATCAATCCTCTTGAATATTCTTTCCGCATTCCTGACGTGATCACGTATGTTCATAATAATTCATACATTTTATTTTTGCGAAAATATATTCTGCTATCGTAATAGATTTAAAGAAACTCGACAGAACTTGTATTGTTTGTTGATGGTCATCTGCTTCTATTGATCAACGGACAGGTACGTAATAGAATAGTGGCATTTGAGTATTTTTGGTATAATATATAGGGTCTTATTATTAGTACAATTAGTGACATTTTAAGTGTAATATTACTTTGTTTTTAAGTGTATACATATTTGACTATTCTGAGTGTCACATATTTAATTAACGAGATATATTTAAAAAATTAAAGAAAGAGTAACCCTGCCATCTGTTTAATATTGTTGGTCTAGAAGGTATAGGTGATATTTATTTTCAAAATAATATTGATGTGTAACTTTGTTATCAGACTTATAACTTAGAATTTCAGTAAAAAGTTTCATTATCGTATTTGTGGGAAAATTTACAGTACTTACACAAAGAATAACTATTTGAAATTCATTGATTGTATTGAAAGCCTATTCATTTATTATTATTTGTGCAAACTAGAGGCTATTACTCATTGTAGATTTGAGGAAGATTCATGTGCGTAATATTTTTTATATATATTTAGAATTTGTTAGCAGATGTTAAATATTTGCAAATTATACTTAATTCTAATAAAAATTCCACATTCCTAATATTAAGAGTTTACATTTTGAATCTAGTCAATCTAACTTTGATAATCTGAATATATTGAGGCTAATTATCTCAACATTAGTCATAATGACTAAGAATCTAAGATTTATGTTGGTGAGTCATTCTGGTTGCCACATCTGTAGTAATATTCCATAATATATTCACTATATAAGTCATCCTCCTCAACTTACCTTTATATAATTCCCAATATTCATATGTTCACTTGTTCTACATACTATTATGTACACTATCCAATAAGAAGAAACTAGAGAATCCATTACATTTCCACCCGTCCTAGCCGATAAAGGAAGTTAAGATCAACTGCGGGAAAAAGTAGTACAGAAACACACTTCGATACCAGTGGCTGATCATTTTGGCTGAATGTTTCACAGGGGATTCCTCAACAGATGAGGCGAATACCGGGATGATAAGTTCAAATTAAGCCGTGGCCGATTTTTCCCCATACCCTTTTCCGTACCCCATCCCGCCCTAAGTCATAGATGTGGAATAGTCATAAATAAGAAAAACAAGTTCCACTACACCTGTTGTGAACCTCATAAACTTCAATGATAGTTCATTACAGCCACAGTCATCAGGAAAATACAAATTCTTCCCTAATAATCTTCCATAAAATTAACAATGTCTCCTAGGATCCTTGGGCACATTTTGGGAAAACGATAAATTATTTAGGTTGTTTGTTGTATAATATTCCAAATAATAAATTCATATATCCCTCGTTTTCTGTTTGATTCTCAGAAACAACAGTTGTCCCGATACGAAGCCGGTGATAGTATAAGTAAGATTTGGCTCCATAACTCACCATTTTTGGGTTCGTGTAGTAACCTCTTAATGTTTATTGTCCAACAAATAGGCTCAAATTCTTAGTTTATTTATTTTCAAATTAGTAGAAATGTAACCATAGAATAGCAATCAATATAGAAACTAAACCTAATGAAAGAATCACTCTTCTCTATGAAGATATGGTATTAGAATTGTTTCAATAAGTGGCAACAATTAAATTTAATTAATTTAATAGAATGTTTCTGCCATCCTTTGATTTATCTAGAACACAAAATATTCCTTTTATTAATATTATTGTTTATGAAATTAAACTTTAAAAATGAATTTACTCCATGATAAAACGCACCACAATTCATCTACACTGCTCACAATTAAGTATGTTTAATCTCTTTCTAGATCATTTTCAATGGACAACATT
>JAGDQP010011809.1:0-52037 GCA_022664845.1 Lepisma saccharinum
CCTAATTATTAGACAATAATATTCGATTGTAGCAGCAGATTCCTTTTTCATATTCATCCAGTTGCTCCAAATTGTTATAATGCTTGTGCTTTGCCCATAATTTAAGGAAAATATTTCTGTCCGGACGAAAATCTTTTTAATCGATGCAATGACACTTTTCTTATGGTATCGAAAAGAATGACATTCATTAAATTATAAGCAAAGTACAAGTATTATAACAATTTGGAGCAACTGGATGAATATGAAAAAGGCATCTGCTGCTACAATGGAATATTGTCTAATAATTAGGCATTTAACTTCAAATAATGTTCCTGTTATAAGCAAACGTTTGAAGTGCTAAAACTTCAGTAAATTTTAACAGTTTTTTTTTCAAATATATAATTGTTGGCACTATCCGAACATTTGGTATTTTCGCAGGTAATGCTAAGGCCGCTTTAGACGACAACATTTATGCTATGATGAATGTTACGATTAGCAGTAGTGCCAGAGTGTGAAAGCAAGAATGCTACAATAAGGCAAGAACAGTAGTTTAATATTTTGAATTCACGACAGCACATGTTTGAGAATTTGTCCTATATGCACCTATTAATATCTCCATTCTGGGGGGGGGGGGGATGTTCTCATGATTTTAAGTACCGTAATATTTCTTCTTTAAGTCTGAATTGACGTGAAGAGTTTGTAGTCTCAAAAAAGCCAACATGAAATGCAACTTTTAGTTCAATTACGACAGTTCAGTACAGTATTTAAAATTACTCAACTTTTATATGTAACAAATGATCCCTTCATCTACAAAAGCAGTAACACTCCTATGAAATTTGGATGAACTTTTATCATGATTGTCCACGGTAATTTTGGTAGACTAACCAGACGCAAGATTTTTTTTTCAGAGTTGCAGGGCTGCGGAAAGCCCACTTGGAAACACTTCCGGTGCGGCACAGAACTTTGAGTAAATAATACTTTTGCCAATGCCCACCACTAACGGGGGCTAACGCCACCTAGCTCCCTTCGGACGCCATCGCTCGATGTGCATCCTGCCCTGGTGGGTTTATATACATCCTAGTTTTTAGTGGCCTCTTCTAAAATTATAAATCACAACTTTTATTAAATTTCCTTCTGTGTATCTAAATAAAAAATAAAATAAAAACTTTAATTAAAGAAAAATATGTAAACAGTCGACGCCAGGGTTTGAAGCCGGGACCTTTGGATCAGCTTCCCGACGACTTCGTCGCAAGACTAAACTGCAGCTACTGGATTGAGCGCTTCTCGCTGTTACCGGTACTTATAGTTCATGCTACGCGAGAGTGGGCTATTCGTATCGGATGTTTTTCCACATGAGTTGAACAGCCCTGCAGGTAGTTCTGAAGAAAAATCTTGCTTACCCAACCAGCTCAAGAAACTTCCGACAGTATAGAAACAACTGACATAAATGGCAAAATGGGTATTTTTAGAAGTGCTTCGAAAGGAATCGTGGAATACTATACAGACTGAATCGGAATCAGAATGGCAAGACAAAGCGTGACAAGAACTGTAATGAAATGAATCAACAGGAACAAGTGCGAAACGGAATTGAAGCGAACGGATTAAGTGCGAAACAGAACTAGAGCGACAGAAACAGGCGCTAAACGGAATTAGGGCGTCAGGAACAAGCGTGAAACGGAACTAGAGCCATAGGAACAAGCGCGAAACGAAACTACAGCGACAGGAACAAGGGTAGAACGGAATTAGAGCGACAGGTAGAAGCGCGAAGCGGAACTAACGCGAACGGAATAAACGCGAAACGGAATTACAGCGACAGGAACAAGCGCGGAAAGTACTAAAGCGAAATTTACGCTCTTATTCCGTTTAGCGCTTGTTCCTCGACCCCAGCTGAACGATGTCTTACGCTCCCGTCCGTTTTTCGTGTAATTCAGTACAAAGCTTTTTATATTGATCTATTTCATTTTCCCTATCTGGCAGCACTGGAATCCTGGGAACAAACGAGTCTCAGTCGCCGCTGAACTTGTTGTTGTAAGTTTGTTTATTTAATATTGTATTGAGATTTGAAGATCAGAATTATATTATTGCTTCTGCTCGTGAGATAATTTCAAAACTAAAATCACGAAGTGCGAAGTATGTGCTTGGTGTTAATTTATAAATTGATTCCATGACTCTATTTTGATGTTCGATCATAGACTTATTGTCTTCGATAGACCTAAGCCGAACGGAGAGGGCAAGATAGCTTAGAGAAAGCCAGGTTAGATATATCATTATACACGTTACACATCACTTTTAAAAAACACACCCGTACAATTATAGTTTTACGTCGCCAAAAAATGGAAAATTTACAGGAGAAATGGAGTTCGTGGGTAAGTAAAGGAATGTGTCTTATGTAAAATTGGCGCTGCGCTGCTTGTCTAAAGTGCCTGTTAATGTAAATAACGAAGGTTCCTTACCCGCTTAAAAGGGCAAGGTTCGGCCATTGTATGGAAAAGACGATATGAAAACTGATCGCAGCGCCATGAATACGACTCCCTTGCGGTTGTAAATTAGCGGGAAACAGTGGTAACCTCTTGTAGTCGCGTGTGCAATAAAAAAAACACCGCACCTGACTTTTAACTATCCTCCGAGTGCCCTTGGTCACTACTTTTATTAAATTTCCTAATGCGTGTAAATAACAAAGATTTCGTACCCGCTTCAGAGTGCAGTGTTCGGCCATTGAAACAGTGGTTCCCTCCTGGAGTCGCGTGTGCAATAAAAAAAAAACACCGCACCTGACCTTACCTAACCTCCGAATGCCCTTGATCACTACTTTTATTAAGGTAAGTGTAAATGAGGGAAAATCCTGAAAACGTGTGTATATGGCCCGAAGTGCATATAGTGTAAAAGTACCGGAATGTAATGTTCAAGCCGCGATGCGCCCAGAAACTATAACTGAACGTTTTACTTCGCCAGAGAACCATTTTTCGTTCGAATTTTCACTGCTCTTCTCTATTTAACTTCCGGAAGCTAAATTTCTGTGCGCATCGCGGTTAGAACATTCCATTCCGGTACACTATATTCACTTCGGGCCATATACGCACATTTTCGCATGTTTTTCCGATTTTCCCTCATTTACACTTTAAATGCTTTGAATTTACTTATAGACACTTAGAACATCTGCACTTACCTGAATAAAAGTAGTGATCAAGGGCATTAAGAGTTTAGGTAAGGTCAGGTGCGGTGTTTTTTTTTTATTGCACACGCCACTGCAGGAGGGAACCACTGTTTCAATGGCCGGGTTAAGTTTACTATCGCCGGGCCAATTTTAAGAAATTTACAGGATGAATTGAGACAATTTACTTTGGTTTTTGATGAAATGCGACTGAAAGTTTAACGTGGGTAACATTTCAAGTGAATAATAATCTTGTTTGAGTTAGTTTTGTAGAAGTTTTAAGACGCACTGCATGTGGTGGCGGAAGAAACTATTTGGCGTAGAGTTACAGTTGTTGTCATGTGGATGCGGGTAGAGCAGTGTTTTTTCGCTATGCAGGAAAGCAAAGCGCCGAACTTGGCTTACCTAACCTCGAAGTTTGCTTGATTAGTCACTGTGCAGAAGTAAATGAAAACGTCCGAACTTAACTTACCTAACCTCCAAGTGCGCATGATTAGTCGCTGTGCAGAAGGAAAAAAAAACCAACGAACCTGGAAGATACGTTTTTAGCTTTTGGTCTGGTCCGGCGATAGTAAATAAATGCCCAATGGCCGAACACTGCAATTTGAAGCGGGTAAGAAATCTTAGTTATTTAATAAAAGTAGTGATCAAGGGCATTCGGAGGTTAGGTAAGGTCAGGTGCGTTTTTTTTTATTGTACACGTGACTACAAGAGGTTACCACTGTTTCCCGCTAATTTGCAACCGCAAGGGAGTCGTATTCATGGCGCTGCGATCGGTTTTCATATCGTCTTTTGCGTACAATGGCCGAACCTTGTACTTTTAAGCGGGTAAGAAACCTTCGTTATTTACAATAATTAGGCACTTTAGACAAGCAGCGCCGCGCCAATTTTACGTAAGACACCTTCCTTTACTTACCCACGAACTCTATTTCTCCTGTAAATTTTCCATTTTTTGGGAACGTAAAACTATAACAGCACCCACACACCATGTGCTTGAGCTGAACGCGGATGCATGTTAGATTGCATCAAATGTGAAAAAGGATTGGTGTGAAGTGATTACAATGGCGCAACTCCCTGGCTTTACTTTTTTTTTTTTTTTTTAATTTGACATATTTTAGCGTGTACGAGGTTCATTTGGTACATTTTAACAGCTCCTGTTTCAGTTGACAATGAAATGTTAATTTAATTAATGTTGCTGCTATGAAGCAGGTAAAATCCCGAGATAGTACCTACTAACTAAACCCTACCTTCCAGCGTCATATTACCGTACTAAATCCCGGTCTGGTCCTAAGATGCTTAAAGGCATAAATAAATGGAAAATTAACCAGGTAAAGAACAATGTTTAGGCCGTACTTCCGTAGACGGTGTTCAGTTGTCTCTAATGAAACGCTGTAACTCCTTGAAAAGAATGTATAGTTTGGTAGTAATGTTATGCACTGTTAAACAAGCTACTTTACCCACTTTAAATAACATTTTCTACTAATAATGAAACTTTAAGTAGCTTACTGAACATGGGAAACACTATGATGTTGACCGCACGTTTCTGCTTTGCTTTCTCCCACTCAATCTAAATCTTGTTGAACGTATGTATACCATCACGGGTTTTCAGTTTTCACCTACACAAAGCGATTTTTCGAATATGCAGATCCCTAAAGGCGAAAATGGGTTAGTTATAGTCAGGTTGGTGTAACGTTTTCTTACGGAGAACGATCATAAATCATTTCTCTGACTATCAGATCGTAATTCTTGGTATGACGGGTTTATAATACTGCTTCCGTACGTTTCACATCACACGCATGGCGGGCTTATCGTTCTCACGCGTACGAAGTAATTTGCATTTTAATGAACCTTTATCGCTGAGGGTACAGATAACCGTTTCAAAGATTTTATCCTTTTATGGAATTTGCATATAGTCATTTCTCTAGTAATTTTTGCATTTTTGAGCACCTGTTACGGAACTGTACACCAATGATTATATCGTATAAATCTTGCAGCAACAGTGAAAGAAAATTTAAATTAAACATATTTAACAAGTAAATGGCAGTTAATTTGGGTTCGGTTTACTTTACTCTAAAGAAAAATAAAATTCACAGGAGTAAGATAATGTTAAGAAAGTGTGTAGAAGTGATGAAACGCAAATTAGAATACGTTATGGAGTCATGAAGCAGTGTAATAAAGGTGAAAGACGTGGAAATATATGTGCTTCCGCCAGGGGCGAGGATTGGGAGTAACTGATCGTTAACTATGTAAAAGATCGATCGAATCTGACTTTTCTAACGTAGCTTAATTTATAAACAGTAAAAAAAGGCAAAAGATAAAAAGAGTGCCATCTTAGTGTGACGCCATTAGTTCCACCATATCCGGCTCTGTATCAACTGGAGTGCGTATTTTACGAATTAATTATTATAGCGTGGTTTCCGTAAACAGGTTTTCTGTCGCTACCTGCCGGGTTATGCGTATGAAAATGTCAGGGGTATATATATAGTGTGTTTATGAACTACACCGACAAACTTCGGAAGGTAATTCCTGACATGAAAACAAGACAAAAGTTCCTTTGATAAATTTTCGAAATGTCCATAGTTTCGGAGCTACCGGCTGCCGAAAGCGTGGGAAAATAAAGTTTAGAGCTTTATATTTCTAACACCACGTACAGTAGAATTGATTAACCATAAAATTTAAACCAGTGAGTGGTCGGTAATAAACCGTGGTTAACTTTTAGAACACACACATATACTCTCTTTACTAATAAATCATTGTTGTTGTTTTTTTTGTTAGAATATGGCAAACGTTTCAAAAACAACCAACTTTCCGTTGTTGTTACAGTGAAAGTAACAGTTTCAACCTCTTTAAGCTATTTTTGGGATAAAATATGTAGAAATGGTTGCCCAAAGTTGTAAGCAATAAGTACATACTTTGTTAGGGGAGAGAGTAAAAAATTTTGGAAATCTTCGAATTTTCTTCAAAGTTGCCGGAATTTGCGTACACTCTGTACTGACAATATAGAAATAATCTTTTGACATCAGAACTTCCTTTCATATAAAGAAAGAATGACATGGTTATGGTAATTATTTGTGGTGATTTGTGGAAAGTAGTACAGCTTACCACCACATTTTGAGGTTCAATAATGAACTTTTAAAAGGAAAATCTCGGGAGATATTTTTTTCCAGGAAAATAAATTAGAAGGGATATCTTAAATTTCTGTAAAGGGATAGTAGAAAAATATTTATCAGGAACTGCGACTTGACCGGTAGATCCCCTGCCTGAATTGAGATGTATCGGGCCAATAGTCGACATGATTTAATGCATTCAGGCCCTACACAATGTTTAATGCTTCCCTACAGCGTTTATGCTTACAGTAGGGATATTCGTTATTCATGTAATACTAGTTAAATTATCTACTAATTATTACTGTACTCGCTTCATCAGAATTAAATTATTACAAATAATGGCATCTCTGCTTTTATGAATGGGAAACTTTTTTTGCCATAGTTTAGAACTTAATTGGTCTTATTTTAGGTTAGTTTCTAATTTCTTATTCATATTTAAATCACCAATAGCGGTGTGATTATTCGGCTACCAACTTCTCTTTCAGTGGTATTAGTTTTAAGTAGTTCCGATTCACTACTCCAAGTACCGGTGATTTGACTTTGTGATATCACTTGCCACAGATTGTATCATAGATCTCATAATAAGCTTCTTATGACATCTATGATTGTATTCACCGCTGTTTGGAGCTGTGAATCGAAACTGTGAACCATGTACGCGTTAATCTGTATTTGATATCGCTCAGGCCTGCATAGGGTGGGGAAAAGGGTGCAGGAAGGAGTCGGCTAGGGCCTAAGTTGAAGGTACCGTCAGAGATACCGTCACAGATACCTGGTGAAGGTGAGGAAAACTTCAGCCAACATAGTCGGCCGCTGATATCGAATCCAGGACCTGCCGAATGCGAAGCTAACACTTTACCAGCTGAACTACGGCCGCTTGGTTTCAATAAGTGGCGATTCCAGAGCAGCGGGTCGGGACTATGGTATACCTGTAACCCTGAAAGGAAAGGATGCAGTAACCTTTTTAGGAAATATATAGAGAGAGTTTTAGCACATGTGACAACGCTATCTTTTTATGCTCACTTAGATACTTTCTCTCTATAAATTCAGCTGAAAAGTGGTGCAATAATTGGTTGCTGAAAGTGAATTCTTCCAAAACTGCTGCAATGCGCTTCACACTCGAAACTCATAAGACAATATGTACGTACACGTTATCGTCAGTTAATATAGCATGTGTAAACCATTACAAGGACCTTCGCATCATATTTGATGAAAAGCTCAATTTACTCCACACATTGAATACGTAACTTCTAAAACACTCAAATTTCTTGGCCTTCTATACATATTTTAAGTCATTAAAGATTTCAGAACCCTTCGATCGTATTTTCTCACTTATATACTACTGAATACTGTTTACCAATCTTGGCTATGGCTTGTGAAACCAACTTATTCAAATTGTACGAAGTCCCAAATTTCCTTATTGTACAACACAGAATACTTAACCTGCGACATAAAACTAACGAAAACATTTTGAAAATTTGAGATTTGCTTAAACACAGAAACACTCAGTGACTTTAAACTTCGTTATAAAATAATGCAGGGCACACTCGGGACCAACAACCTTCTGCTTTTTAGTGTAAGAGTACTTAGACAAAATGCTCATTCCCAACATCATTTCTACCTCCAGAAACCGAGATTAAGTTTAGTTCAGCGATTTTTTGTGTACAGATTGTCACATACTTATAATTCTTTTACACCAGATTTTATCTAAGCAAAAGAAAGTTCCTAAATGAATGTTATAAACATCTGGAAAGGAAGGGAAGGGGGGTTCCATTGTCTTGCTTTATTGTTATTGTTTGTTATTTTGTGTTACTGTATCCGTGATAATTATAATAAATAAATAAATAGGCCTATTATAAATTGTGCAAGGAAGGTAACTATATGGGTATGTATTAGATCAAAATGTAAATGACTGGAGACACCCTCAATATATCGCTATTGTCAAACAATGTTTATACCAGTCTTCGTAGCCCTAGTGAGTTGAAAGTTTCCTATTCTTCTCATTAGCTACAGTAGAGAAATGCCTCCATGTCTTGGAACACGCTCATCCGATCTGGATAATATATGCAGGTTTGATCTAGTAACGCCGAGACCTTTCGAACAACACCTCACTCACCATCCTAGGCCTAGTAGTTCGTAAACCCATAGCTATCCCCCACCGTTATCTCGGGAAACACTCATCCGATCTAGATGATATTTACGGGTTTCAACTCGCTTCACCGAGACCTTTTCAACGATACCTCAACCACCGTCGTAGCCCTAGTACTGTCTGTCGCACGAACGGATCAAGCGGGAATATAAGATCTCATCAAGGGATATGAAACTAAAAAGCTTCTTCCCTTGCCTCCACGAAAAAGAAAGAAAAAGAAAAGGAAACTGGAAACAAGTAGGTGGGATAAAAAAAAATAGCTAGTTGTATAATCGATAAAAACTACCGACTTTAGATCTATCTTCTTTTTCTTTTTTCGGGAAAAAGAAGTTATTTCTGTGTAAACACGACACTCATCTAAAGTAACACTTTTTTTTCTTTATGGTCAATCTGAGACTAGTTAATTTCGGTTTTTTATTTTCAAAAGATTTTTTTTTTTTTTTTTTTTTTGTCACAATATTAATTGAATAGTAACTGCACAAATAATATTTACATGCCTCATATTTTGTATAACTGCAATCAAACATATATTCAGTGTTTAGTTTGTTTAAGAGTTTATGTATATACTCGTACATAAGCTTCATTTCAATGATAATTATGTATTTTCTTTTTGCAGCATTCCAAATTAGGACGTAATTTCTGTGGTCAAAATGGCTGACGATGAAGACGGCAAAGAGTATCAGTGGGAGACGGGATATGAAAAGACTTGGTGAGACTTGTTATTGTATTCATTTTTGGGTCTTATTAAAAATGAAGAATATGCTTTACCCTTTGCATTGCTTTGGAAAGACGTAAATAGCTTACTAACTACCATAACGCACGGCAGTTCTTGTTAGATTTTAGCTTGGAACAAATCGTGTTGTAATACATTCTTAACTGTGAATGACGGATGTAGAACTAATAATAAAAATAAATGAATTGATGATGGATTCGGTGTCGTAGCTTTGTAATTTAAGTACATTCGATAATTTTTTAATGTTTTCTGAACATCGTATTCTTGATTATAGTAAAACTGAAGGTCGAGTTTCCTCTCTCACTAGCACCCACCCCTCGTAATTCAGGTGATAACGTCGCGGGCTTCGGATAGACAATGAGTACATACGCGGGTTCAAACCCAGGAATATTTGACAATTTAATATATATTTAGTTGCAAGAGCTACTTGGTAAGTTAACTACTGACCTACAAATTAACTATTTTAATTGCGACACGGTACGAGATATTAAAGAAGGTTTCAACTGAAAGTTGCTCAAAATTTTATGTTTATTTCAAAGAAAGCAAAATCAACCATTGTTTCTATTTCAAATTTTGAAATTTTCTCCCGGAACGCCCCTGGTTTCGAACTTTTTACCTCTTGATTCTGCATGTCTCATTTAGTGTTTCACTTTAGTTTGGAACCTTTATTTACCATTCCCTTTGAGTTATAACATCCGAAACTCCTTACACCATGTTAATTTTGACCACCAATTAGATCTTCTAACTGCCAAACGGTATGAGCTATTGAAAAGTGTTTCCTCTAAAAGTTGTTCAGAATTTAGCCCTTGTTTTAATAGGGGGTAAAATTAACCCCTGTTGCCATTTAAAATTTTGGAATTGTTCCCCCTCGAGACGCCCCTGATTTCAGAAGCATCGTCACGCGATTCCGCACATGCACTTTGGTACTAATATTTTTTGTTTCAAAGATTTTTGTGTACTAGGAGCTGAGCTATGGCACTGTTACGGATTTCCACAAACACCCTGTATAATACATATATTTGCGCCCTTTAACTTGGTCAAGGAAAGTTTTGTGCGTTTCTCGTGAAGGTTATTTGCATCCCTTTTTAGATTCACTTCATTCATTGAAATAAAACATTTTCCGACAATTTTAGTATTAAGGTTAAGATTTGGAGTATATTATACTTAGAGTGAGACGAGTGTATTCCTACCGTATGATGTTTACTGTGTTGGCTGAAAGTTTGGTCATAAGACATGCCATGCATGAAATAGGTCAACCACGATTGCTATTTAGTACGAGAAAACAAATATTCTAATTTTCACGCTAGCTCTAGTATTTATCCTGGAAATGGGAATGAAATTACATTCCCAGGGCAGTTTTCGTAGTAGCCTAGCTTATACCTTTGAGTTATAGGCTAGGGGAATCAAACGTCCCTTATTTAACACGACTGTCCTTTTTTCGTTATGTCTCGTTGTCCTGGCAAATTGATAATGGGACGCTAAATGTTTCTTTTCTACTGGTAGAAATAAATTGTTGATTTTGTTCACTTAATTATTGTTTTGGCCCAAATAACTTCCAGCAGTAACCTGACAGTGGGTAAGCAGAACGCAGTCATGGGATCATCTCTGTTTTATACTGTATCATCTCTGTTACCACCAAGGAGCAGGTAAACCCACATTATGTAATGGAGTTTACTATTTATATGATGTCCAATATGAGAAATGTGAATACTACAGAAGCACTAAACTGTATCGTAATGTGAAGTCGACGCCGACCACCACGTAATGTTCCTTTTAGTTTTGAATTGGTAGAGTTAAAGATACACGGGATTGGTTTTAACCCTCAACCCTTTATTTATATACAAGAACAAAGTTGATAAAATTACCGTTTCGAAGAATACTGTTTACAGGTATTTAAATATGGGCGATTATAAAGATATTTTATTTTATGGAGTGATTAGATAAAGACTGTGGAAAATAGGAAGACACCAGTTTCTTAGCAAACTGCGTGTCGGGAAGTTGTATCAGTTCCTTGGCGAACTGCGTACAGGAGAAATATTAAGGTAAGAGTATACACTAGTTCCTTAGCGAACTACGTGTGCGGATGACACTAATTCCGTAGCAAATTACGTGTCAGGTGGTTGTACCAGTTCCTTGGCGAACTGCGTACAGGTTAAGTTAGGGTTTATAAGTGAGAGTGTACACCAGTTCCTTAGTGAACTACCTATGCAGGATAGTACCAGTTCCTTAGCAAACTGCGAACGGATGAAGGAGAGGAGCTGACCACTCGGGGAATGAGTGATGGCTCTTGCTGTTTGCAGGTCCTTTTTAAAGGTGATTGTAGGGGTGGCTTCTCTTGTTTCTCCTACTTGACTCCAGCTCCCTCTGTCTTCCGTTATTCGCTCCATCTGGTGTTAGTTTGCGGAGTTGACCGTCGTCTGCTCCAATGTGTGTGTATGACTTGTTTACTTACATAACCACATGTTTGTTCCATAAACATGTATGTTTTTGTTTATACAATGTCCACGTAATACACGCTGGTCATTACGGTATTGACTCCTTGAAAACACATACATCATGATACTTGAACAATATGGCCTTTATTGTTAATCATATTTGCTGGCTGTAATTATTATTACAATGCATGACATCCTATATAATTCAAACTAGCATAGAACCAAGTTCATTGGATTTATATATATAACAATAATCAATTGGATCGTTTCACTTTACAAATAACTTACGAAGAGCATTCCAACTATTTCAGTATGTGACATTTCACAAACACGCAACAGTTATGACAATATCTATAAACTAATGCTTTCCTTCCTTTGATCTATCTTATGTTCTGCTTATGATTGTCCATAGTCAAGTTGTCTACCTAACAATATTGTATATTCGTTGTTTGCTCTGTAAACAAAGGCAACAATGAATCGGAAAAAGCGGACCCGATGGCCGCTAGGAGCTCTGTCAACGATTTCTTTTCTGAGTGCTTCTTCGTTTTCTTTTCTGGGTGTTTCTTCTTGGGTTTGAAGTGGAGAAGTCAATAGTTATTACTTGATTAAATATATTCGTAGCAGTTGTTGGCAGTTTAAAACATTGTCTTTGTTCAATTCATATTTCTTTGTAAATTAAGTTTCTTTCTTTTTTTTTTGCATTAAAATTGGTTAATTTTTTCTTTCCCTCATAAATCTGGTCACCCTACTAACTGCTTGCTGTATATGAGTATTACGAGTAATCCGACGAGTTGTTGAACTTTAGGATAGTGATCATTAGAAGAAAAGGGAGAAAAGGAATGGGTTCATTTCATATATTTATTTTGTGTCTTGAATTATAGCGAGGTTAGGGCCAAAAGGAGTACCAGTTTTGAATTGGGTAGAAAGACTAAAAGCCATCGACATTCAAATTTAAATATCTCATTGAATGATTTCCGGGTAGTATTTGTGACTTCATTGAATGATTTCCGGGTAGTGTTGATGACTTCTAACTTTTCTAAAAAGCAAGTAGTTCGTATTTCGCAAAGTAATTTTGATTAAAACATTGATTATTATTTTTAACCTTAGTGTTCATTCTAGATTTGCATTTATTTTCTTTATGTTATTTTGTTTTTTATATATGGGTAGTATAGACACAGAAGTACACTTGATATGTAATTTCCATAAATAGCAGTGATTTACCTCTCTTGACGTCCAGCGTAGCGACAAATGGGCGTACACAGGCTGTAGGCAGAGTGCAATTGGTATACCTCCATCAGCTGATGAAATGTCTTGTCAGAATACGTTATATTAGCAGAAATTAACGTTCATAAAATCATAAGATTAATTAAAGAATGTATAGTGGAACGGGTGGCAGGTCTCCATTTTAACAACCTCTTTGGCCCTAGTCACCACGTAATCCTTGTGAGTTCTTGAACGTTGCATCAAAGGAAACAGTTATACAGTCCAACCTGCAGAGTACTCAGCGTGCTCCTGTTCCACCCCTCGACGGCGTCGGGCGTGCTTCAACTGACAAGCAAACATACTGATGAGGCAGTAAAAACTACTAAATTTCTTTCTTCCATCATGGTTAGAATGTCAAAATATGTCCACATGCGAATTTTGGCAACTCGAGAGCAATTACTTTAGGAGGTATCGATGGTATAGAAGTCAGATTCCTGTTTCTGGAGAGTGAAGAAAAGGTGTGGAAATACCATTATATTTGTAAAATGCTGAAAGAGATGCAATGCAAATACATAGTAATGCATACTGGGCGGAAGGCGCTACCTGTTGGAGGGTATTTTTTCACGGCCGCCATATTGGTTATCTTAAATAGGAAGCGGGTCGTTAACATTTCATTCTGGGCTAGAATTTTACGGGAAACGTTTCTGAAATCAGTTTTGCCATAAATGTATTATTGTAAGAGATAATGGTAAGTTATATTAGTATGGGCTAATGCAATAGCCTGAAAACCTATTTTGTTTTGAAATAATCAAGGAATTCTAAACTAAATGGATACAAATTGTTCCTGATTATATCGCTATATCGATATACATTTGTATGCATTTAATTTATAATTCCTTCATTATTTCAAAACAAAATGGGTGTTTTTAGGCTATTGCATCATTAGCCCGTTCTAATATCACTTACCATTATTTCTCACAATAATACATTTAGGAAAAGCTGACTTCAGAAACGTGTTTCCCGTAAAATTCTAGCCCAGAATGACATGTTACACGACCCGCTTCCTATTTAAGATAACCAATCGAGATTCAATATGGCGGCCGTGAAGAACATAACCTCCAACAGGTAGCGTTTTTCGCCCAGTATCCATTACTGTGTATTTGCTTTCCATCTCTTTCAGCATTTTACAAATATAATGGTATTCCGCACTTTTTCTTCTCTCTCCCGAAACAGGAATCTGACTATTATATCATCTCCTAAAGTAATTGCTCTCGAGTTGCCAAAATTCGCATGTGGACATAGTGATGGAAGAAAGAAATTTAAAAGTTTTTTCTGCCCCATCAGTATGTTTGCTTGTGAGTATTAGGGTTGTCCAGCAAATAAAACATTTGGAAGAGGATTAATCATATATTTAGGCCAAGGAGTTTGTAACCGAACTCCAGAACTGCTTAGCAGCACTTGTAAGTATAAGTTTTACATGATTTACTTTCAAATATTTAACCAACCAACTAACTGCGATAACAGTGGGTCCTCTATATGCAATATGGTAATACATGTAATTGCGATTATTGAAATTAAATTGTTAGTAACTTCAAACAGATTAAATATAAATAAAAAGGACTTCAGGAATAATAATAATATAAACCAAGAATTGAATTCAATAAAGTAGAAAATGAATTTCATAAAAAATAAGAAAGTTTGTCACTTCGACTTTAAGTAAGTAGCGCTGCTGCCATCTATTGAGCTTCAAATTAAACTTTTTATAGTAATAGAATTCCTTTAGCGAGATGTTGAGTTCGTTTCATATAAATTTATATGATTTGTATTCAGAGCACTTAAAACAAATAAAACACACGAAACAATTAAGTAGGTCTACCAAATTAGGAACTTCCACACGTTCCCTTAATTGGAAAAAAGATGAGTAATTAAATGAAGAATAGAAATAATATTCCGAATTGATGACTTTTCTTCTTCATTTAAAAGTCTCTTACGCTCATCTGGTGTAGAATTGAAAACTTTTATATCATCAGTATTCACTATTTTCACTATGATTTTGAATTAATGTCAAAATTCTATTCATTTGTGTTGCCTTTTAGTTCTACACGCGTAACCTCGGATATTTCATTGAGTTTTACGATTTTATGATTGCCTGTTACAAGGTCAGTGTATATCTTTTGAATTCTTAATTGATTCAAAAAATAGTTTCCCTGACTTCATCCATTGAAATGAAACAATGCACAGGATCAGGAATGAGGTTAGCAGTTACGGATTGTAAATCTTCTTCTGTTTCAATAATTGACTTTCCTACGAGCATCCATTCAGATTTATCTCACTGAAATTTTTAGCCTTGGAGTTCTTCCTTGAGTACATTCAAGTAGAGTTGAACCGTATTCCAATTACATTGATGTTGAACTTTATAGTTCTTCAAATGTATTTCCAGTCTAGATATTTTGTGTTTTTAATTGAATAGTTTATGGATGTGAGGACTTAATTTATTAGCTTTCTGAAGTGGTACAGATTCACTACCACTAGGGTTTCTTCTTTTGCGAGAGGTAGAAACTATATTCACTGGTGAGTAATCACACTCTTCCGATCTAATGTTGGTTAACTGGAGAATGGATTCACGTACGAAATGGTTCTGGCAAAGTTCCACTTTGAATCGTTGCACTTGCATTAGCTATTGGTTGACTTGATGTAGTAGTATCTGGATTAAGTGAATCGTAGTCCAGTTTTAATGGATCAATACGTACGGATTCGGTAGTTTATCATTGCAATGTGACTTTCGGGATTTATAGTACTGACGTCCCTTTTTCACTTTGTTATCATTCAACTTCTTATATTCCGTACCTTTTATTTTTTGTTTTTAATTGTTTCCACCTTTGGCGTCTTTTAAGTCCCTTGTTTCTTCTTTTTGGTATATTTTCCTTATCCATGTCTCTGCATTTTTAGTTTTCTCAAAATCTAAAATATGGTATTTATTTATTTAATTGCTATGGTTACCCGTTTGTAAGCAACAAAGACACTAAATGATAATTTTGGTTTAGAATGGTGTTCTTTCTATTTGAATATTGTGCGGAACTTTTCTTGCTTGAATCTTTGTACGACGTTTTAGCATAGTTGTCATCCTCGTGCTTTTTCATCTTGAGCAGCAAGTAATTCAAAATTAAGCTGTTGCTGTTCTTTTGAAAAACGATTTCTCTTTCTGGCCTTCCGTGAGTTGGATTTATTTATTAACAGTGACAGAGTTTTAAGTTGGTTTCTCTGACATTCCGATTCAATGTATTAGGTTCTTAGGTTCTGTAATATTAGGGATGTCAGGTACTGGTATTTCTATTATTGTAGTTCACTTTTCAGTATTATAATATTTCTAGTGTAATTAAAGGTAATTTCGTTAAATGATGTCACTTCTATCTTCTGTAGTTCTTCCTTTGAACGTTAAGGCCGCGTTGCTGGGCACCGTAATTGGAACGGGTGGCAGGTCTCCATTTTAACAACCTCTTTGGTCCTAGTCACCACGTAATCCTTGTGAGTTCTTGAACGTTGCATCAAAGGAAATACTGCTACAGTCGAACGTGCAGACTACTCAGCGTGCCCCTGTTCCACCCCTCGACGGCGTCGGGCGCGCTACAAATGACTATAGGAGTTGTCCAGCAGGTGAGAAGGATGTTCAAATAAAACACTTGGAAGAGGATTAATCATATATTTAGGCCAAGGAGTTTGTAACCGAACACCAGAACTACTTAGCAGCACTTTTTTTTAAGTACAACATTACATTACAACTTTTTAAGTTTTACATTATTTTACTTTCAACTATTTGTCCAACCAACTAACTGCGATACCAATGGTCTTCTATATGCAATATGGTAATACATGTAATTACGATTATTGAAATTAAATTGTTAATAACTTCAAACAGATTAAATATAAATAAAAAAGGACTTCAGGATTAATAATGATATAAAACAAGAATTTAATTCAATAAAAAAGAAAATGAATTTCATATACATTAAGAAAGTTTGTCATTTCGACTTTAAGTAAGTAGCGCTGCTGCCATCTATTGTGCTTCAAATTAAACTTTTTATAATAGTAGATTTCCTGTAGCGAGATGTTGAGTTTGTTTCATATAAATTGATATGATTTATATTCAGAGCACTTAAAACACACAACACAATTAATTAAGTACCAAATTAGGGATTGCTACAATATAACTTTTTTTTTCCACAGTAAAAGAATTTTTTGCACTTATTTGAAAAATCCCAATTTCTGAGATTCTTTGGTGTATTTGAATTCCTATTTTACGGCCTATAGGCATCTGAGGCTTAGGCTAGGATAGGGTGGGTAGAGGACTGTGTAAGGTAGACGACGAGGACCCATTTTCTAGGTACCATCCCGGCTTTCGCCTGGTGTGACTGAGGTAAAACCTCAATCAGGATGGTCGGCCGCTGGGATCGATCCCAGGACATGCCGGATGCTAAACCAACGCTCTACCACTGAACCACGGCCACTCGGTAAGGAGATTCTTTGGTATCTTACTTGCAGTATACTCCCTCCCAGGGTCACACATTTGTGACTAACGACCACAGAGACCCGAGCTGACAATTGTCTTCATTTACTTTCATCTAGTTAGCCTTTTTTATCTTCCCTATTCACTTTGACCTTATATACTGTTACTTTAACGTTAAGGTGATCGTTTGTCCCTCCAAAAAACATTTCCATCGCCGATTTCCAGAAACTGTCAAATTACGATAAGAATGCCTCAACCCTCAAGAACTATTTTGTCAAGAAAAACCCAGTTCCACGAAGAAAATCACATACCTGACAGCAACCGGCCGCCAAATGTCAAACAGAACAACATTCCCCACAATTACCTAGAAATGGTTTATGACCTATTGTTGTCCAATGGCAGCAATGGAGAGATTATTTTCTCTCATGAACTGCATATGGGTGGATGAGAAGTTACAAATGAAAATTAGGTTCATTCAGGCAATGTTAGTAGTATAAACAAGCTTTAATATGTCTTGTGTAAGTTTTACTAAACAACTTTAAGAGAATCCTGAGCTACTAAAGAAGATTCATTCCAGTGAGAAATATCATCAAATAAATCTAAGATCATTTAAGTAATAAATGTATTTAAAAATTACTTTTTACTTGTACTAGCACACACATTTTTACATTTGTGCCATTGGATAACATAAATATAAGTTTACCTGTCCCTGAAAAGACTATGTAAAAAAATGGTCACTTTGCGTTAAGTGCCATACGTTAATGCCTCTGTTTTCCCCAGAAGTCTCGGCTGCAACATGGTCAGTTACTCCCAGATTTCAGCAAATGGAAACCAGCGACCTTAAGGCAACGGGAAACTTTAAGCATCACATTAATATCTCTTGTTTCAAGGCAGTATACATGCTAGTACACTATCAATAGATTTTTTGCATTATCTGTAGCTTAAAAAAAGCGTACAATTTCAATACATGAAATTATAATTGAATGCAGTTTACTAACAATACTGGAAGTCGGGATTTAATAGTAATAAAAACTAACGATTTTTAGGCACAGATTTGGTTCTATGTCGTGTCTATTTCGATACTTATTTTTCATTTTAAACAAGGGCAAAAAATGAGACTCGCACAAATAAGTAGTCGCGAAAGGCATCAGAGGTGAAATTGACTTTCTTGAAACTTGAGGATACAAAGCCCACGCATGTAACCCGAACTCCAGCAAACACAAACTGGGAAATATCTTCAAGGACGAATCGTAAGACAACTCAATGAGTTGGTCGTCTTCATTTGGTGACAGATCATTTTCATTGTTTAGAAACGGGACTTTTTATCCAGTTGTTTTTCTCGTTGGAAACCGGAAGGTAAACTCTCAATTGGGAACCCAAAGAAAGCAAATGATTCTTCATGCTCTCACAATCTTCATTTGGAAGTTCGGTTTCATTTGTCGACAGAAAGTCGTTCAGCGCAGGAAAGGAACCGTATTCCTTATTGTCGATTCCGGTGAGCCAAAACCTTTATATTTAAAAAAAATGTGGCACAATTTTGTATTGCACCGAAAATACAGGGACATTAGAACCTTGGAGACTTGAATTTAATACATTCAGAAATTAGAAAATATCTGACAAATAAGCAGGTGTCGAAAGACGAAGAAAAGTCACTTAAGCAGTCCTTTAGTTTTGGTTCCAATTGCGAAACGATCATAAAAAGTCTCACCTCATCACGTAGCTCGACACTATCATGTTTTAAAACTATTTTAATATGTAAATATCAGGGTATAAATTCTTGTTACACGTCAAAGTATTGTGGATTCCTTACATGATGTCGCGTACACCAGGTTGGGAAAACTTTTACAAACCAATGATTTACACCAAAACACTTTTTTTTCGGAGGTAAAATATACCCTCTGAGAGATTATTGCGCGGGAGAAGAAGACAAAACAAAAGAACAGTATTGGAAATGTTTAAATTTGCATTGAAGCACCTGCCGTTATCAGCAGAACACCAAATGGTGGTGGTGCTATTTGTGAGGGTTTAAGAAGGATATTTATTATGTATGAATTGTTTATTGATTATTTTAGGGAAGCGATCAAAGAAGATGAGGAGGGACTTCTGGAGTCGTCCGTTGCTGACATCATTCAGCGCGCGAAACGAAAGAGGCAAGTGGAAAAGAAAGGAAACACACGCCTAGGCATGATGCGTCATTTGTACGTCATTCTGGATATGTCTGAATCAATGGGTGAACAAGATTTAAAGCCCACGAGACTGATATGTTCATTAAAGGTAAGTTTGTGAAAGGTTGCATATATTATTTTTTTTTTTTAAAAAAAGAAAGATCCCTTTTGCACGTTTACAAAAAAAAAAAGTGTCATAACTCAAGAAAGTATAATTTTACATGAGAGGGGAATGAAGTGACATGTTACTTGAGAAGCTTGTTATGTAGTGCCCATGTCACTCCATAACTCTTAATTAATAATTAACAAATTGAAATCTGAAAGGAGAAACAGAGAACATATTTATTCAAATTAGGGGAATTTGGTTAATGAATTCAGATTTCAGTGATTGATTATGTATTTTGTATGTCTAATCATTTTAATTCATTTTCAGCTATCGCCTTACCGATACAGACTTGAGTTCAGAAACTTCCTATTATTTTTTCTTTCTGTTTTTTTTCCTACGCTGGTCAGCTCTCAGGTGGAGAGGATGGGTTAAGAGTCGATTTCTGTTGCTGTCCCCAACTGAGAGAAAGTCGGACACACATCCTTTATCGGTTTTTTTTTTTTGTTGTATTTTTTCTGTTGCAGAGGCGTTGGTCTCTATTCCCGCTTTCTTCGAGTTCGTTGCTCTTCAAATTTGAGCTAGAAGCGACTTGTGCGAACGGCGGGAAAATTTCCTATTTAAGACATTTCGCGCCAAGTCTTAAGCTCAGTATTCACCAGACACCCGAAAATGTAGTATCGAGACGGAACTCGGTAGTGGTCAGTTGCCACTAGTCACTCCTTCAGTACGAAGAAGATTTCTAAGATGTAGCCTGAAGTTTTTGCTACGTCCGCTCATTTTCTCGGATAGCAGACACCGTCATCTCAGCTTGAGATGGTACAGGCAGTTTGGTAAAGTCGCTACCACTTTTATTTTTCATTCCGAGATCAGTTTTCAATTTGGATTTCGAATCATGTTGCTCTCGTTAATTTTTTATTATTCCTGTTCGGGTTGATATTGAGAGAAGGAGTAATATTCTTGAGTACAGAGACTTTTAATTGCATTTTATATTCACAAGTCCGAGATGGGTCTAAGAATACTTAACTTTGTTTTAGTAACACTTTATACGGATGCCCCTCGGCGAGCATTATCCGTGAGGATAGGTAGGAGGAAGCAAACTCTAAAATGCTCCCACTTTGCCACCCCAGAAGGATTTGGAGATGGGCTTTTTGATAATTAAAGGGTAGATCAAATATGTGCACGCCAGGTGGTTAACCTTGCCCTTGTACATATTTGTTTTTGTTATTTGATCTGATTTTGATGTCACGGATTCTGTTAGAATTGTTCAGGAGGCCTGATCGGCTTTCATGAACCTGTCACGGTTGAAGTAATGGGAAAGGATTTAATTTCATTAATTAGCAGCCACTTCAACAGAAACGTGTATAGCTCATGAATTTGCCAGATTGATCGGGGAGAAGCTAACTCGACATCTTCTGTTCTTAATACCCCTAAAGTATTGTAATTGAGGAAATAAAGAGATTTAATTTTGCAGAAAGACTCAAGAATATATCTCCTGAAATATGTTGTTCCCACTCTTTTTTGTATTGGTTGATTTTTAGAAGATTCATTTTTTGTGTAAGAATGATATAAATTCTTTCAGTGAAGTCTTCCAAAAGGTTTAAGAATATCTAAATCATACTAACCTTGTTTGGGAATCTTTAATTATTGTGACAAACACTCGTCGGTTCATAATTCAGGAAAGGGAGCTCTGAAACCTGCCCGGTCTTCAGTGCTGATGCTTTGAATCATTTAATAATTCATAGTCCCAATGACCTTTGAATTGCAAGACTGGAACTATCACTCCCTGAATTCACAGATAAATTCATAACAAGCGTAAGAGTTGAGGTTATGTGAGAATGTTAGTTCGACTACTGTTCTACTTCTCCTAAATTTGCATATCTCGTTCCTCGAGAAGGTTCGTCCAGTTTGATACCGATGAGTTTCAGAGGCCAGTCGTGGTTAAATTCAAATAGGAAGTATGTCCAGTTTTGTAGAAATAGGTTTCTTTTTTAATTATTATTTTGTTCTTTTTATGCATTTAGTCTTAAAGTAACTTTTGTGTCTTTAATTGTATCGTGGGTTCCGACCCCAGAATCTGAGGTTGCTACATAACTATGTAGTCCAGTAGGGAAATTTGTATGTCAGAATGTCTGCAATGAAAAAGGAAGATATGTTTTTGTAAGTTTTATCCTTTTTTCCTTTGGTCGTCAGCTCAGATGGCACGAGGGATTCTGCCAGACGAACTGTTTTGAGGGGAGTCACAGACTCCGGACGAATTCCTTGCAGCGAAGTAAAATTTTTACGATTTCTTTTTTATTAACTGGGTGGTTCTAAATAGGTATCTACGATAAATTATAAGGGAGGACGCCTGGTCACCTGATCGGTCATTCAGTCTTTGTAGTAATGATAGTTTCAAACTTCTTCCAAGTTATCCCTTGTTTTGATTCAAGTTGGTACTGCACCAACCTCTGAAAGGGAGTGAAGTTAAAAGACAGCGAACCCTAGACCCTATAAGAGGATTGTGAGCGAAAAGAACCGTACTTTTTCATATCTCTGAGATATTATTCTAAGCATCCGTTTTTGTACATGCGGAAAAGGAAGGGTCGGAAAGTTAAACCTCAGAATAAATCAAGTCTGAATCGGTAATATGGACAGCCGAACTTAATCCTCAATTTCTTTGTAAATAAAATCTATTTAATTGTTTAATCTTCTAATCAAGGTTTTATCATTGAATGAAAAACAGGCCAAGTCCTGGAAGTTTTTAAAGTTAATATAATTAAGCATTAAATTCCTTTAAGTTAATTATTTAGTAATCCTTGCAACTCAGCGTCCAAGTTTTTTTTTCTGCTCTTCTGTGTTAAAGAACCCGCCTCAGGAGAGAAAGGGAGATTCTCCTCAGGTTTGATGTTAGGTACGTGTTATGTGTGGGTACGTTAATTAAGTTCCTTGCTAGGTTTGTACTTCTGGGGAGTTATTCTCTTATCTTTGTAGGATGGCGTCCGAAGTAGCATTATTTTTGTTTATTTTCTATTGATATGATGATGATTCTCGTATTGATCAAGTTTTCCCTCGATCCTACACGAGGACTCAACTCTCTGATTTGTTTGTAAATTAAGAGAATATCTCTTCCTGTACAGAAGTATGAGGCCGTCAACAAATCTCCTTTTAAAGTTCTTTGGAGACATGGAAAGCAAGACATGGACACCCCCACCAAACAGTGGAACCCGAGCATAGCAAGCTATATGCAAAATCCGTCAAACACTTATGCTATCTACAGGCCACTGATGTAGATAGACTTGTGGCATTTTTGTCAAAGAAGGAGAATGATTCTCTAACGCTTTTGACCCCCCGCCCACAGAATAGTAAAAAAAAACAGCTGTGATACTTTTCTTTCAAACGTGCGCTTTGTTAAATAATTAGAAACGGGTTTTACTTTACTCGGAGACCGTGTGACTGTCGTTATTTCAGTTTAAATTTATTTATGGCCTTTAGGCGATTTGGCTCAGACCGCAATAAGGTGGGTGAAGGAATTCGGCCATGGCGTAATTTAAAGGAACCATCCTGGCAGTTGCCTTGTGTGGCTAAGGAAAACCGTCAGTTAGAAAGGGCAGTCGCAGGGATCTTTCCCAGGACCTTTCGATTGCTGAGCCAACGCTGTACCAACTAAGCTACGGCTGCTTGGTCAATGCGCTTTAAGGTATTTAAAGTATGTACTTACCGGAAAGATAATATGTATTCAATGAAATACTTGTGTTTGAACTTCTTTATACCCTTAAAAATAAAAAGAAGCACAAAATAGCAAGATAAATATCAGAAAATACTACTCCGTACATCATTTGGAGCGGACGGAAGGGTCAAGGAAGTTAATATGCTTCGACAGACACTGTTGTCCTAATTACTGTTTCTTTCGTGTTATTTACAGAAGCTTAAAATACTGTGCTGTTTAATTTAAATGTACGTATTTGAGGCCTATAGGCAACTTTGGTTCAGATCGATTTGTGGAATAAAACCATTAAGCACATTAATCCAGGAACTGATTCATTCATCATGGAAGGACAACACAAAATGAAGCTTTGGTATATATTGAACTTACTTGATGGTTTGTATATCCACTTGTAATGTTACTGAGCGTCCATAGCTCAATGACAGAGCTTTGGCTTAGTATTCGGGAGGTTCTAGGAGATCCCAGCGACCGGCCTTCCTGACTGAGATTTTTTCCAGAGTTTTTCCTCGCTCACATGAGACAAATGTGTAGATGTTTCCTTCTAATTAGATCCTGACCGACTTCTTCCCGCATTCTTTTCCCAACACAATCTCGGCCTGAGTCTCAGATGCTTGAAGGCCTTAAATAAATTTATTAATTCTTGTAATGTTACGAGTCTTCTAAATTTAAGTTTTCGTATTTCTTTGTATGCCACGAATTCTGATTCCAGCTAAAGCTTGTTACTTTTTCTGACAGCTTTTAGGAGATTTTATCGAAGAATTTTTCGACCAAAATCCAATTAGTCAGATGGGTTTAATTGTAACACGGAACAAACGAGCAGAAAGAATAAGTGAATTAGCCGGAAATCCTAGGAAGCATGTAAAAGTAAGTATTGAGTTTTCATTTTATTCAAAGGAACTCTTTGTCTTTTACTTCAGCGTACGTTTTCCATAGATTTTCCTTTGTTTTCAATCTCTTTAAGTTTTTATTGTTTTCTTCAGCTGTTCTTACGAATTGTCCCGTCAACATAACTTAGTTACTTGTTTATCTACCGTCACATTTGGTATTACTTTTCTGTTCACGAAATTGTTATTACTTTTATGTTCACAAAATTATTATTACTTTTATGTTCACGAAATTATTATTCTGTTTACGAAGTTGTTATTACTTTTCTGTTCACGAAGTTATTACTTTTATGTTCACGAAATTGCTACTACTTTCTGTTCACGAAATAATTATGTTTCATTTATATGGACAGGACCTGACGTTAATCTTCGTTATAGGCCTATATAGTTTAATGGAAGGCGTGTGAAATTCTTATTTTTCTATTCATCATCGAAAGCATAACCAGGATTCTAAGAGATGTCTACGCATTCAGGTTTTTTTTTCATAGCAAAATAAGGTAGAAAAAGTACTTACATATCAAAATACAAAGGTAGTAGTATTAGTAAAATAGTACATGAACTTCACACACACGATACAAATGCGATAACGTTTCAACGAAGGTGTGTTTACATAATAGAAGAGGAGATGAACAGAGAGGACTGATTCTAGGGAGCGGTCGTATTACCAACTGACGCCAGGTAACAGAATGGTCATGAAAATATCTAACGAGGCCGGTGAAAACTCCAAATGGTGAAGAAAGTGTGGAGGTGACGGAGTCAGGGAGAGCCTTCCTAAGGAATAAGAGGGTAAATAATCAGCGAGGAAAGGATGATTATAATGAGAAATAAAATGGAGACTAAAGATAAATGAAAGTAAAGAAACTAAAAGCAAAGACGGAAAAGGAGGGGATGGAAGAAAGAAATACCGAAGAAGAAGAACTGCGCTGCAGGGAGTTACGTGCAGGTAAGGCCGGATTCATGGTTGGCGGAGAGGATAGAGATGTACTCTGATAACTATAGCAGGTGAATCAGGATGTAGATTTTCAGGATCTGTTTATTAATATTTGTATCAACGCTTTTGATTTCAGATTTATTTTTCACCTTTCCGAAATATAAAGCATGCAATCCTTACTATATGCTTATAACAATTAGTTTAGCAAATCTATAGGATATTTATATCTGTCTGGTGAGGGCAGTCCATCCTGAGACTATGACTTTACTTTCTGAGATAACTGTTTGTTCCTTACTTAAGTAAGAGTCATTGTGGATGGGACCTTGGTGTGCCATTTCTTTGATGTGTGTATACCAGTGTTACATTAGTTCGCGATCTCCTCTTGACGTCCTTATTGTCGCTATTTTATGCTCTTGTTAAATATTTCCCACTGTGCAAATATACTTACTGATAGCAATTCAGAGTTCCTCCAGACTTGAAAGTCAGGGGAGGTCAGGGATTCAACTTTAAAGTCAGGAAAATTAACCATTTTTTTTATTACTGGACTCAAAATCTGGTAGTAAATTTAAATTACTTTCAAATTTAAATAATCTGAGGATGAATAGGCTACATTTACTTGAGAATTTCATTTTTATTTGTTAAGTTTATTGTAACTTGAAATAAATTTCATTATCGTTAAAAAATAATTTATTGTTTCTTTTTAGATTTCTGATTGAGTGAAATGAATAAATGCAACATCATGGCAAATAAAAGAACTTAATTTATTCACCAGTGGTTAAGCAGTAAACTATGCCGCGATTTTGCACCGTGGTTGAGTGATATTAAAAGTGACGGTTCCATAGCATATTTCAAAGTGTGTCACAAAACTTTCAAATTGAGTAACATGGGAAAGCAAACAGTACTTTCAGATTCTTGAACTCATGAAAAAACTTGAAAATTCCAGCATTCATTAACAACTCTTATGTAACCAAATGCAACTAAAACATGCTTTAAATTCAAGCAATAGGGAATTAGAGAAAACGAAACAAGAATTTTTTCCGGAAGTTTCAATGGAAACTCAAGGAAGAGGAACGTATGAAGAATTTAGATTCATGTATTGTGAAAGATAAACCAACAATTTCCGTTGGTCCTTGCAAGTGATAAACCAAAAAATGTCTTTTAATTCGTGTAGCGACGTTGGTGAACTGTTTAAACTTACGTTTCCAGACAGTGAAATCGCCAGTGTATTTTCCTTCGTAAGTGACAAAGTTGGTATTTTATTTGTTATGGTTTAGCTCCGTATTTTCAAGATCGGTCGTTTGAAAATGTTGTGATTTGTTTTGATGAGGCATTGAACAGAGTAGTGCAACGAGGGCAGATGGAACTCATTGTAAGATTCTGGGAATGTGAAAAGGAGAAGGTAGTCTCCAGGTATCTCAACAGGACCTTTTTAAATGTACTTCCGCAGATATTTTTGCTTGAAAACTTTCTTGAAGGTATTCAGCCATTATCCACTTATAAATTATTACAAGTGTCTATGGACGGACCCAGTGTGAACTTAATTTTTTTTTAAAGGAAGCTACAAGAATATACATGTTCTGATAGTGATAATTTAGACAAAAAAAAACATTTACTTAATCTGGAAACATGTGGACTTCATATTGTTCATGGATCAATGAATACTGGTGAAGGAACAGCACATTGGGATCTTAATATGATTTTACTATTTGTTCACAGATTCTCCAGCTCGACAAGGAATGTACACAGATCTTACAGGAAGTAGTGTGTTTCCACTTAAATTCTGTACTGTTAGGTAGCTGGAATTGATCAATGAAGACAAAAACAAAATACATGGCAGTCTCCAAATGTACCAAACTGAACGAACTAAGAATGGACAACTATAGATTTGAGAGGGCTAGAACCTTTCAGTATTTAGGATCACTCATTCAGGAAGCAAACGACATAACGTGTGAAGTCAAGGAAAGGATATCTATAGAATATAGGTGTTACTACGCTCTGCGGCATGTATTTAAATCCAAGAACCTGTCAAGGAAGTTGAAGAAGACAGTATACATAACTGTAATTAGACCAGCAGTACTATATGCTTCAGAAACATGGACATTATCAGCGAAGGGTGAAGAATTACTAAATATATAGGAAAGGAAGATATATGGACCGATTATGGATCAAGGGATATGGAGAATACGAAGAAATGAAGAATTATACCAAACTATTTGAAGGGCCAAATATGGGAACGGAAATAAAGAGGCGAAAAGTAAGCTGGCTAGGGAACCTTGAGAGAATGGAAGAGGGAAGAAGTGTGATGAAGAAGGAATATAAAACGAAGGTGGAAGAAGAAGATGAAGACCAAAGAAGAGATTGGGAGAAGAGGTGCAGAACGACCTAAGGAGAATGGGAGTGAAGGGATGGAGAACAAACGCTCAAAACAGAGAAGAGTGGAAGGCCGTGGTGAAGGAGGCTGTACACCTACATGGGTTGTAATCACCGAAGGGTAGGTGGCTTGAAAATTCCACATGTTATGGTAGGGTTCTTGAAATATGGAATTTCATTAAATTAAAAAAAAAATGTTGAAGTAGCAAAACTTCCCAATAATAAAATTAAACTGCAAGTGTTAGGGAAGCTGCCAAAGACCCATTCATGAAATGTAAGTTAGCGTTCTGCAAGATGATTTCCAGTGAAAGTGAACCATTGCTTCGTCGTTACCAAACATTAAGGTCAATGACCCCTTTCTTATTTGAAGATCTTCACCACTTGGTTCGTGCTTTCATGAGTCGTGTGAATCCAGAAATCCTTGAAAGTTCAACTACAGCATCTAAATTAATTGCTATTGAGATGATGTCACCAACAAATCTTGTACCAGCACAGAATGTGGACATTGGTTTTGTAGTCAGACAACTTTTAAGTCAAGTCAAAAGCAGTGCCAAGGAAAAGATGGTGTTTCTTCTGGAGTGTAAAAAATTTCTTGCAGCAATGATAGTGAAGCTGATAAAGAAGTGCCCCTTGAAGTTCAAGTTAGTGCGCGGATTATCTTCACTGGACCCAACACTTGTTGAAAAAGTTAGGTAAAAATAGGTTTGATGTGCTAGAAGTAATGTACAATGCAAATCAGATAAATTGCACAATAGCATAGAAAGCAAAAAAGTAGTAGGCTGCTCTTTGTGATGCCAGTAAATCTGAATTCCAGGAAGAATTCCAAACTGATTCTTCAATATTGGAAGAAACTGGAATTGATGTTCGTTATGCAAATTTCCTTGCTGCCAGAGACAAATACAGAGAATTGTGGAAAGTCATGAAATTGTGCTTCATCCTGTCTGACGGTAATGCAACCGTGGAGAGTGGGTTTTCCTTTCACAAATCAATACTTGTTGGGAACATGCATCTAGGAAACACTAGCATACCAACGACATGTCTATGATGCTATCCACGAGGCAGACGGAGTGAAACAAATACAGATTGATAGAAAACTGTTAACCTATGTTCGAGGAGCGCGGCGAAGATACATTTGGAGAAAAATAGGAAATTGAAAGAATCTAAAGAAAAGAAGAAAATTGAAAAGAGTTAAAAGAACTTGAAGAAGAAAGGAAATGAATAAGATGAGAAGCAGATTCCATTGAATGTGACATTAACAGTACAGTGCAACAATTGAAAAGAAATAACAATAACATTTGTGATTTATATGTATACGTTTTCTGAATTGTTAGGAGCAGTTAAAATTAATAATTTATATTACAGTATTATCTTAATGGTGAAAAGTTGTGTATGAAAGCAAAGGAGTTGATTTGAGGAGACATACTATGCGTTTAGCAATGTGTATAACATTAAATTGTAGCAGTATAGAATCACCGCAGTTGTGTAACACTGCAGTTTCTATCGTAGATTTCGAAGTTGTTGTTCATTTATTAAGATTAATTGTCATTATGACATTTTTACTTTTCTGAACATGGATGAAAAACTTGCCGTGAGAGCAGTTATTAGGTTCCATTGAAAAAAAAAAAGGCTAGAACCAAAAGCCACAGTTATTAAAATTTGTGTTGTACTGTCGGATTAACTGCCATTAGAAATTGACTTAAGCGATTCAATGTAGGGGACCAGCCTTGAAGATCAGTTACGTTTAGGACGATCCGTGACGTGGATCCAGAGGTCATAGGCCTAACCTAAGAAGCGAGTATCGAAACAAGAACGTGCAGATTGTCGGGTGACCTGAGTATTTCAAATGCCACCATGCATCGAAAACCCGTCGACCTCGGTAAGGTCAGCGGGAGCTGTCGATTGGTACTCATGGGCTGAGCCAGACGCTCAATCAGACGATTGGTGACCAAGACATCAAGTCAATTGTAACGTGCGACCAAAAATATTTGATGTACTCCAGTCTGCAGGAACGAGTTGTTTAATCCCTTCTACCTTCTGGAACCGTGGTCGAACAGAAGGTTTGATGTCTGTATGATGGAAATTCGAAGGTGTGGTGCACTTTGAATTAGTTCCAGATGGCCGCGCTATCAACGCCAACCTCTACTAGCAACAACTGGATCGAATTTATGTAGCTCTGGTCAGAAAGTACCCGACTGTATTTAACTGGAAAAGAGGTTCGCTCGTGGAAAACAACATTCCGGCTCATGCTGCCGCTGTAACCCCCCCAAAAAAGAAAAAAATATCCGAGAACTGGAGAGATTCGAGCTTCTCGCCCATCCATCTTGTTCACCAGACCTTGCACCCAGCAACTACCATTTTTTCCTGTCAATGGCGCACTTTCTCAGCGGCAGAACGTATTGTAACCTAAATGAAGTCGAAATCGGAGTCCGGGAATTTTTGCATCGAAGACCACTGGAATCCAAAATTTTGCTCGAAGATGACCAATTGCTGTAGAACATAATGGATTATGCTTTGAAGATTGTCTGTTTATATTTTTTCGATATAAGCATTTTATTTTTTTTCGTCAAGAGGCCGTAACACCCTGGTACGCATGATCTTCGAGATTTTTTGATTTGTGTGCTGTCTTACATAGTTTTTATTTTTTTTATTTTTTAAGGCTTTGCAGACGTTAACAGAAAGTACGTGTGCCGGTGAACCATCTCTTCAAAATGCGCTGGAGCTTGCTTTGAGATCTCTGAGGCTTCTGCCATCACACGCTACTCGAGAGATACTTGTTATAATGGGAAGTCTTACAACATGCGATCCAGGAGACATAAATGTTACAATAAATGTAAGTACAGCTTGTAAATTTTGATAAATACATTACATTGTTTACAGATATTAAATATCACATGCAATGACGCAGGGTTTGAAAAGAAACGGGCTTTAAAAAAAAACAGCACACATGGGCCCACGTAACCGTAGTGCTGATTATTTATCTTTTATTCTCCTGTGATTTTCTGATTAGCTCTGCGCTTCTGTGGAGAACAATTATATCAGTGATGGTATATGGCATCTGTTTGAAAATTTATATTATTATTAACAATATTTGTATATTCTGGTAATTAATTTTGCACGGAACTTCATGTATAATTTATACTTTCATAATAATTTAATGTAAAAGTAATTTGTTGATAAAGATTGTAATTAAACGGCATCAAAATCTATAATTTATCTGGTCACAAGAGACAATAGTGTTAGTGGGTTGGAAAAAAAAAGTTAAATAATAGTTTGTATTGATGTGCTAAGGTCGGATCCTTCCTTGTATTTCAATATCACAAAAGTAAAGTGTTGTAAACTTTAGATAGTTATATTGTTCTAAAGTTCTAATGATAGTTGTCGTCTGCATTCTAACAATCTATAATACAATAATTTTCATTATTATGGACTGTTAAGACGTATCCTCATCTCAGAAATCATTTAAAAACAAAAGTTACAGAAAACACTGCTTTTATTTTATTTTTTATTTTTTTTCAATTGAGCCAACTCGAAAAAAAACTACAATGAGGAACCGTAATAGTTCAGTCGTGAGAAATTTAAAACTATCCTGTCAGCAGCTGTTCTTGTGGGATAGAATTACCTGAGCCCTAGATACCTAAAGGCCATAAAATATATTCAATTGTGAGAGAGAGAAAGTGTAAGCCTCAACAAGCTGTTCCACAAAAATCGACCCATTAAAATTGCGATATAAGGAGAACAGGGTGTCCGCGTATCCTGGAAAACCTGGAAAATTCCTGCATTTTTTTTGTATTGATCCTAGATTTTTAGTCTTTCTCATAGAATTTTTAAAATTGAGATGTCTTTAACTGTAAAATATCTTTCCTTTAAGAAATAGAGGAAAGACGGAAATAAGAGAAAAAACTATGTGACAAGATTACTGCAATTAAAAAAAAAAAATGAGTTAGCGGAACTACCAAAGAAAATATTTGGACTTCGTACAGAGTTGGACGAAAAGCTTGCTGAAGTGCAAAGGAAGTAAATCTGCTGTAAATGCTAACAAAATCTGGTGCCATATTCTGCATTACTGTGTGTATACTGTTTATTCATTAATTTGTTTTTCACTGCTTTTCTTCACAGAAATTTATTCAGGCAGGAAGAATTTCTGTTGTTAGTCTTACTTTCTTTTAATAGGCGAGCCAGTCTGTACTTTCTCTTCTTTCATAGAAGTGTTATTGTTTGTCTTCTTTCTTGGGAACTATTTTTTTTTAAATTCCTGATCTAAAGGACAAACCTCTTCAGTCATATATCATCATTTCGGACCCACTGTTCAGCTGCTGAAGAATGGGAAAAGATATCATCAAACTTTAAATGACAGGGATGGACTTTCCCTTCTCCTTTTCAGTCCCTCACAGACCTTTCCTTCTTATTTTGCAACAGCACAGTTAGGTTTCTCTCTGAGTACTGGTGGGAGAGAAAGAGGGGCGCTTGAAGTGCGGCAACGCTACGAACAAAGACATAGGGCACGGGCTCCACTAATGGAAGTGTCGCGGTAGACTAAAGATAAGAAATAGTGTTTTTGTTGAAGGACAGACTAACTATCTGTGCATTTGATTGTGTTTGTATTGGGACATTATTTTTTAATTATACAAAAGAGACTTTGAGTGGATCGGGCGGCTGTGAGGTAAGTGGGAGGGTCACTTATAGTTATGTTTTATATATATATATATATATAGTTATCATAATCAGTAACATTGATTAAGCGTTTCTAATTATATGTTTAAGTCCGTTCTTGCCACATGTATGAAAAAAAAGTTATATACACCTGAAAAAAGTTCTATATTTTAAATTGACAAAATCGTAGGAACCATGAGAGAACTAGTAATGTAAACACACTAGTAATTAACAGTGTACCAGTAATGGACACTTGAAGAGAAAAGTCGTAAAATACGATTTTCCTAAGAGCGGTAATCATTTTACCTCCATGGGAAAATGTAATATCGTATGTTCTGATGCCACTGAAAATTATTCGCTCGTCGTTGATTTCATCTGATGTTTCTGACATGAAGTTGAAGTTAGGTCCATGGTTGCACCTACTCTTCCATGCAATCTGTTAAGCAAGTGATTAAGGTGAGAGCTTCCGTTTTTTATTCATCAAATTACAATAACGATTACTTTTGTTGTTCTACACTATTATCTATTACGAAATATCTTGGTTTCGAGTATTTAAATGTCCAAACTAATAATTTGAATCTGTTATGCAAAGCAGAGGGTATCCATTACCGGTACGGCATAGTCAGTTTTTGTCCAGTTATGGATTGTCACAACCTAGACACCTCTATAATTCTAAAAAATAAGTAGCCGAGGAATTCACGGAGCATTGTTGGACATCTGTCAGTTAATCTTCATTATGGACATCATAAACTAGCTTTTTAAGAGAAGCTTTTATTTGTCTGAAAAATTATGTTTATCTCAGCCTACCACATTTTCACAGGGAAAGTAAAATAGATTCTCTAGAATTAAGGTAAAATATTAATATTCGCTTCTGCTTCCAATACAAAATACTATGGAAAAGATGAGAAATGTGACTAAGGGTTTTAAAAAAAGTGACAAAAGGTGACCAATTTTTAAAAACGGTAAGAAAGGTGCCTTGAAATAGGTACATAAAAATTAAAAATGAGAACATAGAGAAAGTAAACAAATTTAAATACTTGGGAGCATACGTAACAAGCAAAAACGAGGTAAAGGAAGAAATAAAAGTCGTTTAGTATCAGACCACGCATGTTTCTATTCAGTCCAGAAACTCTTATCCTCATGATTAATATCAAGGAAATTGAAATTGAAAATATACAGAACGGTTATTCAGTTGGTAATACTTTACAGTTGCGAAAGTTGGAGTACGACCCTAGCAGATGAACATAAATTAAGAATGTTTGAAAATAAGGTTTTGAGAAAGATATACGGGTCGAAACGGGACGGAGATGACTGGAGAATGGAGGAGACTGCATATGAAAAACTTCACGGACTTTTCAACTCACCCGATGTTGTAAGAATAATGAAATCACGACGAGTAAGGTGGGCAGGCCATGGAGCTAGGATGGGAGAAAAACGAAGATTATATTCCATCTTAGTTGGAAAGCCGGAGGAAAAGAGATCGTTGGGATGATAATATCAGAAGATGCATACAGTTAAGTGCTTAGTTATTCCAATGATGCCTTAATTTTTTTGTTCCTTTACTTTCTTAATAATATTGCCTAAATTAATCCTTAACAAATGGATAACTTTTTTCTCTACCTACGAAAAACGAAATTGTCACATCTATCTTGAAGGTTCAATTTGGAATTCTGATATTTTGACGTAACGGGAGAGCAAAACATTTTAATATTCGCCTGCCACTTTGGTACATTAATGTTGAATACATCTAATTGCTATTGATTGCATACAGTTTCCATATTATTTTTGTTTCTATTTTACATCACATATTACTATAGTAAAAGTATATACAACAGTAAATAATAATAACGGTAAAAAAACAAATAAGGTAAACGCACCAGTAATGGACATTTTAAGGACACTTTTCATCGTTATAATTTTTAACTCAAAATACAATTGAAATGTATTGTTCCAGTGAGAATGTTACACGTTCTCCATTCTACCCATTACTTTCATGAACATACACTATTTGAGAGGAAATCGCGTTTTTTTGTTTAACATTGCTTTTGTACGAGTGATGGACACGGAAAAATCTGGTTGTTCCAGTACTGGACATACTGTATAACTCAAAATAATGTAAATAATCATTGCTGATGTTTCGAACATAAATAGTAAACACAATTACATGTTTAATGCTGTTCTTCGATTATCTGACTGTTTCATGGAATTCCACTGAGTGATCATTCCGAAGATCCTGGGTTCCAAAACAGCTATCGACCATCCTTACTGAGGTTTTCACTCAGTCATAACAGGCAAATGCCCTAATGGCACCTTCAACTTAGACTTGTTCGACTCCTTTCCCCTACCCTATCCCGGCCTGTGCCATAGATTCCTTGTGGCCATAAAAATGCAAATTCTAACTTGCCATGAATAATGTTCAATATCAAAACAAATCATTTCTTTAATGGGGTATCCCCGCGTCTATCATTGAGAAAATGGGACCCAAAAAATTCCTGACAAACTTATGGTCTTGAGGAGTAAATAATCTTTCCCAAGTTGAAATGAAACAACTAACAGAATTATGATTTCGCCCTCGGAGTTGCGGAGAGTTTAATATGCTCAGTTTCTGCGCGCGTGTTCATGAGTTCAATTGTCCCCTGAGAGCTATTGAATTGAGTGGTTTGGACCCACTGTACCAAAATTGTAAGTGTTGCCCTTAGAAGCTCACCAGATTTCTTAGGACGTTAATAACAATCAATCAAGGGTTTTGATTTCAACCTAGTAATGAATAGTGCGTGTCCACTCCAATGTGACATGTAATTATATTTCTGGCAGGGTTCCACACGCCTGGAAAGCATGGAAATGTCACTGAAAATGTAGATTTGACAAACACATATTTACACTATCTTTTCACATATTTACAAAAAATAACTAAAGTATGTAGTTATAACCTAACAAATCTCGTGGAGAGAAAACTGACGTTTTCTTACCTGCTGGTTTACAGCTAATTCTCTCGTTTAGTAAACACTTACAAAGAACTAAAATCGTGATATACTTCGCAAGTCGGTGCGCTCGCATTCTCAAACGATGGGAAAAAATTAAAAGGATAGGTTATGTGGTGAAGAGTAACCAGCAGGTAAGAATATGTAGTTATGGTATAGATGAGGGCTTTATTAAACTGTAGATGTAGATTAGTTTATCTTGTGCAAAAGTTAAAGCCAAAATTAGCCCAGGGGGCTTAGAACTTGTGAGCACGGGTGTGTAGCGACCCCGGGACCCCACCTACATTAACCATACTTCCTTTTTCTGGTTAAATATGATTTTTTATTTTGTCATCTTTTCTGTCACTTCATTCTGCCAACTTTTCTTTCAGTGCTTGTTGCGCAAGAAGTCGCGATTATTTAAGATATATATACCACTACTAGCACTAAGTCAAAGGAAAGTCGGAAGGGCAATTAAACTAAAGAACAAAACATTCAAAATATTACTATATTATGTGTGCTTTCTGATTATTTATATATTGTATGTCAATCCTCTCTCGGAAAACGAAAATCTTCGCTAATTACTTCATTCTTTTTAAAGAAATCAAAGAAAGATGATGATGTTACACAATGATTTCTTGTAACATTACTCATGTGTGTGTGTGTGTGTGCGCTAAACTTTAATTTATTGTATACTGAGCTTCAGCTGGCGAATGATTATCGAACTAGAAAATTTTTGTTCCATCTTTAGAGCTTCCGTTAATTTTCTTGCCATGTGATGCTCAATGTAACCACCATTTTTAAGGGAGGATTTGTATCTTGAAGTTGACACATTTACTTTCGGGCTAAGGTTACCGTATCGTGACAGTTATTTCTTTATTGTATAAATTAGCTTGATGTTCATTGACAGGTGATAACCACTCTTCATAAAAATATTTGTATTTACACCTTACATTTTTTTGTAAACTGAAGGCAGTTTTTATGAGCCTTCATTTATTACTAAATCATTGTGACTTAAATTACCTTTTCTTGTTTGCATTTGTTTATTTCATGTAATATTTATGTGAAAGTACATAAGAATTTGTTAAATGGGAAGTAAAATAAAATGCCATACCTCATCCAAGTCCTCAGCTGGTTTTAGCCGGACTATTTAGTAGAGGTTCTTTTGAAACAAAAGTAATTTTTAAAAAGGAAAACTTATACTATATAATAATACCAAGTACTAAATTGACAAGCTCCTCAATATCAATATGCTTACTTTGACATGTTTTAAATTCAAGATATAGCGCCTTCGTGAAAAAAAATTAGTCACAATTTTCATATTCACAATACTCTTTTGAAATTAAAATTTATAATGAAATATATTTGATAATATATAAGAATTATGATCTAGAATGCGGAGAGTAAGTCACCTTTCTGACCTATTTTGACAGCTGCAAGCGCTCCCCGGTCTACTATTTGCGTTATTCCCTGTGTTTCGGCTTGTTATCATGTATTTTGTTTTATCTATGTTCACCTGTAGACCTATCTCATCACACGCTTCACACTTTGTAGTGCCTCTATATCTTTTCGTATTAAATCTACATCATCCGCGTACACGTACAGTTGATTCAATCCATTCAACGTTAGTCTCTTTTTGTCCTCTTTTATTTTTAAAATCGTATATTCCAAAGCAAAGTTAAACAGTAGTGGTGACAAGGCATCACTTTGTTTCAATCCGTTGCGAATCTTGAAGCTATCTGACATATTATTACCTATCCGTACTCTGATTATGGAGTCGCTGAGACACATTTTCACAAGTTGAACAAGTTTCTTCGAAATTCCAAATTGTACCAGGATACTGTATAGCTTTTCCCTTTGATAGAATCTTAAGCCTTCTTAAAATCAGTGAATAACTGGTGAACAGCCCCATTGTATTCCCATTTCTTCTCCCAAGATTTGTCTCAAGGCGAAAATCTGGCCCAATGTGGATTTATATCTTCTAAATCCACATTGGTGATCTCCATTTTTTTCGTCTATGTATACACTTAGACGAGTTAGCAGTATATTGCTCAGTACTTTGTAACATGTTGGGAGTAATAAGATTCCACGTAATTATTACAGTCCGATTTATCGCCTTTTTTTATAAACCGGAACTATTATTGAGGTTTTCCATTCCTTTGGAAGCTCCTCCTTTCTCCATATAGTGTTTATCAATGTATGCAGTTCCTTGATTAGTGACGTTCCTCTCATTTTAATTAATTCTGCTGGAATATTGTCTGTTCCTGTTGAAATTTTAAAATTTCTTTATCGACATTTCGACCTCGATCTTGCTAGGTTGGGTATCCACGGTTCTGCGGTATAGATTTGAAATTTCTCTGTTTCTTCTCCGTTGTGTACATTAAGAAATCCGTCGAAATAAAGTTTTCCACACATCGATAATTTTAGTCGGATCTGCTTGAAGATCTCCGCGTTCATTTCTAATCATCCCTAACCTCGTTGGTAACCTTTTCTTAACGAGTTTACCCCTTTGTATAGGTCTCGTATGTTATTTGTCTTTCCGTTTTCCTCTATCTCCTGAATCTTCTGTGTCAGATGCTTGCTTTTTGTTTCTGAACCCGCGTGTGGCGTTTCGTTTCGTTTCGTGTTACTGTAGTGGTTGGTATTTGCTTCGCTTTTATTACTTATCCATCGCTGCCTTGCTTGTTTTCGTTCCTCATGAAGTTTAAGGCATTCTTCATCAAACCAAGGATTGTTTTTCTGGTGTTGATTCTCACTTACACGTTCCTTCGCTGCGCCCTTCTCTGTATCACGAATTGCCTCCCACATATTGCTTACATCAATTTCACTATTCATTTCATCTTTATTACTACTCGAGTCGGCTAAGATTTGGAACCTATTTGAGATTTCGAGTTGGTAGTCTGCTTTTACGCTAGGATTATCTAATCGTTTAATTTCGAATTTAAGTAGTTTTGATCCTTTGCTTTCTCTGTTCGCGATTCATAACTTTTCCCTCACTTTTGTGATCACTAACTGATGGTCAGTGTCACCTTCCGCTCTTCTGTAAGACCTAACATCCATTATATTGGTGTGTCTTCTTCTATCTACTAATATGTGATCGATCTGATTGAGCATTTTACCATCCGGAGATACTCATATGTATTCGTGTATGTCTTTGTGGTAGAAGTATATGCTCTCTACTAGTAGGTTTATCGAGATCGCGAAAGTTATGTCTTTCTCCATTGTTCTTGCTGTTTTCGTGAAGGCTGTATTTTCCTATAGTAGGTCTATATTTTTCCCCTTCCCTACTCTAGCGTTGAAATCACTGAACACAATTTTTGTATTATATTTCGGTAATCGGTCAAACAACCTTTCTAGCTCCTCGTAAAATGTATCTTTGTCTCATTAGCCTGCTCGGTCGGAGCATAGGTATTTATTGAAACCGTGTTGCACCATCGGGTACGTATCGTAACGTACGATAGTCTGTCGTTGACGAACTCTGTATATTGAACCGCCTGAAGGATACTGTTCTTAGTGAGGAATCCTCTTCCGAAATCGTGAGACTGTGTTCTTCCATAGTAAAAAGTGTATTTGCCCTGTTGGATGTTATCTTGACCCTCCGACCGGACTTCTTGTATCGGTAATATGTCCAGCACGTACTTCTCTGTCTCGTGTACCGCCGCCTGAAGATCTTCCGTTTTGTATAGCGATCGTACGTTCCTATTCTAAGGACTTCCTTAATCGTGTTCTTGGAACCCCCTGAAGCAGTCCCCGCCCGGAGATCCGAAGGAGGGACTACTTTACCTCCGGAATATTTTACCCCTGCAGAATCCATGAGCCATCTGTTAATATTTCTTTACATGATTTAGCGTATAGAGTTGTCAGCTCTCTATGACCTCGCAGTAAAGGCAGACATTCATGTCGTGCTCTGTCCATCTTTGAGCCTTGCCGATGTCATTCATTCATCTTCAGCCTCAGAGTGGTAATGGGGAAGCTACTTCCCTTCACCATGAAATTTTTGTTCGGGGTTATCTTCCTCTAGCATTTGTAGATCGCTGTACTAATTGCAAAGCAGCAGTATTGGCTTTCAGAATAGTATACCAGGTATATATATGGAATCCTAGCGGCAGACGGCAAAGAGTATAGAAGCTACGAGCGTTTAAAAGAAGAGCCGGTTGCAACTGTAATCTACTATAACATCTCGAAGCGTTGTTATGTAACACACGTACAGTGTAAATACAACATCCAGATCACCATTTCCAAGGTCGGACCGTCGATATGTGGTCAAGGCGGCGACTTGTTCAGTAAAAGAACCCAATTTCGAATCCCGGCGGAGGCAAGTTTTTTTTTCGTTCAAAACACATTTCTTTCTATTTATTTATTATTAATAATTGCTTTCTTGCATTTTTTGTAAATTATCTTAGATTAGTGACTATGGGTTAGGGTAGGTTAGGTAAGGTCAGGTTCGGTTATGCATCTTTACACTTTCGTTTCTTTCGTTCAAAATACATTTCTGTCTGTTCACATTTATTATTCAAAATTGATTTCTTGCGTTTTTAGTGACCACATTTATACTATTCTGGTTTTGTACTTTCAGAACATATATGCCATGTCTAGATCCCCGGTTGTCAGGAAAGAACATTTACTTGTCAGTGAATTTGTTAGCAGAATACGAGATGTGATACTTGAAAAGATCATCATAGGGGAGTGTATCGACATCTGGTGAAAATTACAACCTATCTATCTAACTATGGCTTACGAACCTGGCAAGTTCCTCTCCACAGTAACAAACGTTCGCCATTGGATTCTATCCTGGGCAAGATCAAGCTAGTTTTCATCACGAAAACCTACATCTCCTAGACCGCTTCTAATTGTCATGCCAACGTCGTCTCGGTCTTCGCAATGGTCTCTTTTCCTGTAGCTTACCAATCGAGATACAATGTTGTCTTCGGTTTTTCCCCATTCGAGCTACATGGCCTACTCATCTTACCCGTTGTGATTTCATTCTTCTTATAATATCGGGCGAATCATACAATCTGCGGAGCTCTTGATTATTCAGTCTCCTCCATTCTTCAGTCATCTCTTTCCGTTTCGGCCCTTATATCTTTCTCAAAACCTTTTTCGAAGCTGGTGAAAATTATAACAAATGAAGAAAATTAAAAATACTTTGTACAGATAATTGACTAGTGATTTGGATGTAAACCGTGGAAATTTTATGAATCTTTGAATTGTATTTAAGGCCTTTAGGCATCTAAGACTCAGGCCGGGATAGGGGAGGGGAAAGGATTTGGAAAATGTCGGCCAGGGCCTATTTTGAAGGTGCCATCGCGGCATTTGCCTGGTGTGACTGAGGAAAGACCTCAGTCAGGATGGTCGGCCGCTGGGATCGAACCCACGAACTACCCAATGTTACACCGAGGAAATCCTGTGAAATATAACGTTCTTTGCTTGCGATTCATTGGACAGAACAACAACCGCTATAAATAAAAGGGTGTGTATTGAAATTGGCTTCTTTCTCGGAAAAGCACTATAACTCAATAAATCTTTCTATAAAACTTTATACTTTAGTTTTAGATAGGCCATTTGTAGTGCCTACGGACTTCAGCGCATCTCGATGATATGAAAGTAATGAGTTTAAAATCCACAAACATCTCTGCGCCAGGTGGCATTCAAATCATCAACCACGTGCACGGCGGCCCATTGCCCTAGCCTACACCACTACCGAGGTCGATTAGATCTTTGTACGTTTGAGAAACCAGTGCACGCAGATAATTCTGTTCTCGAGCGTTATGAACATTAAAGATCGAATTGTTTATTATTTTGTATGTGCAGTGTTGTGTAGTAGTAGTAGTAGTGCGTAGTTGCTATGTTCTTGTAATTTGTCCACGTCGTGGCTTCCTTGTGTGGAATTTGTGCTGTAGATTTTTGTTAATCTTAAGCTAAGTAAATTTGTTTATTTATCGTTATTGGTTTTTGAGCTGTACTTGTAGACACGATCTAAGATTGTTACAGGTATCATTGGAGAGATTCTTCGGAATGCACAGCTTCTGGGTAAAGGTATATAAAAGGTAGCGACCTGCGCCTCTTAAGATAAAATCTCAGCATTTGCGTGGTGAGACAGGCGAAACCCTTGAAAAACTTTGTCCAAAGCAGGAATGGTCGAAATAATTTTAAAAATCTCCACTGTTGGTCATATAAAAATATATTAACTGTTGTTTGATGTTTTTAATTAACTCGTATGTTGACTTGTGTCTTAATTTATTATCACATGTGTTAACTCATTCTTACAGCTATGTTGAACAGACTACTCATTTGCTGGAAAATAATGTTAATTGTTTAGTTTCAAGTTTTAGGATAACTCAATCCTCATGTGGTAATCATATTCATTAAGGTTAATGTAAAGCAACGATCTAGAGCAAAGATGGCAGCACTAACTCCATATATGTTTAGTGTATTTTTATCGTTGCACGAAATTTCAATGCTGCTTCTACAAATTCAAGTCTAGAGAGTTCATACTTTCAGGGAAGAAAGTTCATAACCATTTCCATTTATAATTATTGATGATATGAGAACTAGGTAGACATCAAAGTTTATAACCAATTCAAGAATTCGATCAATGCCGATTTTTGTTCATTGTTGAAAGAGCTTCATTGATATTCACAACAACAATCAAGCGATTTCAACAATGAAGAAAAACGAAAATAAAAAAATCGACATTGATCGAACTCTTGAATTGATTATGAACTTTCTTCCCTGAAAGTTTGAACTCTCTAGACTTGAATTTATAGAAGAAGCATTGAAATTTCGTGCAACAATAAAAATATATTAGACATATACAGAGGTAGTGCTGCCATCTTTTGTTGGAGATCGTTGCTTTACATCAACCTTGAATGTAAAACATTTTTCTATTTGGGAGAATTTCGATTCTCCGCTAGCCCAGTGAGCAGTTTTCTTCAGCACAGTTGGTAGGGATATATAATTAACTAAGAGACTCGGAATTGTAATATTTCTTACGCATTGTGATAAAGAAGTGGTTGTATACAAAGTAGTTATCATTATCAGTTTATTGTGTAGCTAGGAATTAACATGGCATTATCATCTTTTAGTCACAATAGGTTTTTTTTTTCTGTCTAGTTTTAAAATGGCATGAATTGAAAAGTGTTGTTAATAAAAGATACTGACCGAGGCTTTACGAGCTGAACTGATCATTACTTAATTATTGAATATGTTTCCGTTTTATGTGAATGAAGATATGTTGGTGTGTGTGTGCGTTACCACAATGAGAGTTATATGTTTAATATTACCTGTTTAAACCATTTTTTGTTTCATAAAGGTATTGTAGTTCCCGGAACAATTTTTACATTACTAAGTACGTATGTTATCAAAATGAATTAAAGCATAGACTAATGCCGTTGTGGAGGCAAAAGTGCATTGCTATGTCAGAAGTAGCATTTTGGGTGGAGTTGCTTTACTCTGCATAGATCAACTCTAGGCAGTGGCATAACACCTAGGTTTTCTGGGTTTATTGAATTCATATGTTACTTCTTTTTGTGTGTGTGTGTGAGGGGGGGGGGAAGAGAGCTGTGATGTCTCCTCATATCTAAAAGTGAAATATGAGGGTTTTGCTATATCGCTCAAATGGAAAGAGTTTGAATATTAAAAGTGTATTTAATTTTTGTTCCCAGAGTTTGAAGTCTCAGGGTGTTCGGTGTTCAGTGATTGGTTTGGCAGCTGAGGTTCGTGTGTGCAAGATGTTATGTCGTGAAACAGGAGGAGAATTCGGAGTCATTTTGGATGATGCTCATTACAAAGATCAGCTGTTACAATATGTTGATCCTCCACCGGCGGCTTCGAATTTGGAAGCGTCTTTAATTAAAATGGGATTCCCTCATCACGCCACCCTGGAGAACAAGGAGGGAGCCCTTACCATGTGTATGTGGTAAGTTAGATTGTAAATTGTTAGAATAATTTAGGGTGATAAGTAAGGTGTGTGTGTGTGTGTGAGCTCATTTTTATTTTGCGAGATAAATTCTGAATTCTCATCCAGCCTTTGTAATCCAGTTGGTAACGTCCCGGACTTTGGATTTGCAATGGGGTGTAAGTGCGTTCCAGCCCCTTTGCGGGCTATCCTGACGCGATTGTTCTTCATTTCTTATCCTCAAACGTTACGGGCGTAGACTAAATGTTGCATCTAGCCTCGCGCACAGAAATGACTATTTTAATCAAATGTTGCCAGTTCAAGCTCGCAAAAGATATATATATAAGTTGTCTTATGTCTGGGCGCACATTAGTTGTGTGTGCATCATTCACTATTTCTATAAATATGTTCTTTCACTTTCAAGTATCCCAGATGTTCGTGCAGTATTCATTAAATTGCAAAGATTTGACGCCCATGAAACTGTATCAACTTCCCATTTACAGGCATGTGAGTAAGAAAGTGAATGTTCCCGTACCTGGCAGAGAAGTCTACGAATGGTTGCGGATGCTTGTACTCATTACACAGAATCAGGGTTTTTTCAGCGAGAAACAACTGCTGGTATTCGTGGAAGTGGGTACACAGATGTTAAAAGTCGAGTCCATGTGTGTTCCGTTCTTGTAGGTTAGGCCTCAAATTCCCATTCAGAGCTATTCAAAAACATGATCTTTTAATGAAAATTACTAATCAATAATTTAACAATACGGAAGTTAATTAAATACGATATTTCGCCTAATAGCTTTTTCAATTCAACTAAAACAGAGACAACACTTTCATGCTTATACACAATGTAAACATGCAGATTACAAGTACAGTCTCAAGAAAATTTTAGTAAATTATTTTTTAATTCACTGTCCATATTGGATGGCGTGTGCATAGCAGGTGGTGAGAACTACAATAATATATAAATTGTCAACAAAAGTCAAATAGATACATCCAATATTCATCCTTGGGCATAGTCGGTTTTAAAAGTCCTCCACAGTTTTGTGGCAGAGACTCAAAATACTTTGCCATAGTCCATCTTATCACATCATCCGTTACTGTGTTGGAAAGGCGCCAGTAACTTGTGGACCCATCATTCTCATGTTTAAGATGTCATGCGATATGTTGTAAACTGAACCCCTACTGAAGCTCACCATACATCTGTCTTCAAGCTCAAGCTTCTGAGCTTTTTCCACGCTTAGTTCAGTGGCTTCGAGAGGCATTCTTCTGTCGGTCATCCTGTACACGGGTGCGACTGCATTTGAGTTCCCTATTCATCGTTTGACAGTCTCGTGTGATAGGCATTCCTCGCTCTGCACTGCTGATATCTCTTCATGGATTGTTTGCGCAAATTTCTCTTGAAGTTGGACGTTCCGTATCACGGCTCGTATTCAGTTTTATCCAATATGACATCACCTTCTACTCCTGGATCTAACTCCAGTATAACAGGATCTGTAATAACAAAAATTGGAATGTATATTAATGAGGTACCCTTCAATACTTGTGTGAAAATACGTATCTGTAATATTGCCTTCCATCCTTACTGAGACTTTTTTCAAGTTTTTTCGTCAGTTATACCAGGCAAATGGCGGGACAGTACTTTGAAACGAGGCCCTAACAAGCTTCCAACATTTCTCCCATATCCTATCTCCACCTGAGCCAAAGCTCTGTACAGGCCGTAAGTAAAGTCAAAATTCAAACATATATATCTCTAATGCATAAAACATGGAGAGAGTAAGAACTTTATTGCCTCACTTATTCCATTGATAATAATTAATACAAAATTCTGATGTAGTTTTGGATACAGATGTCAAAATAGCATATGTTATAGGTGAATATTATTTCAATACTAGGCCCGTTTCCTCTCAGTACGGGCTGGGTATGGACCGATTAGGTCATAAATTTTGGTGAATATTTTTCTATGAGCTCTTTAGGGAAATTTAAGAGGCCCATTTTAGGATGCACCCGCTGGGTCCATCTATCCCTCTATCGACAACTTTCAACTCAGGAACTACTAGGGCTAGAAAGGTAGTTGATGTGTTGTTGGATAGGCCTTGCCGCAATTTTTCGAACGCAATATTGATCATAGAAATAGGATAATCGCTGCTGAAGCCTGGCGGTAGCTTACGTGCACATTCCGCCAACTGGACTCCACCTCACTTCTTGTTTAATATTCTGGAAGAAAAAAATCTACTAAGATATTCCTCTTTAAAGTTCATTGTTGGTAATTGTTGAAGCTCAAACCGTTGTATCCTGTACTACATTTAACAAATCATATCGTAGCAACCAATTAACATAAAGAAGTCATCTTTTTTTTTTTTTTTTTTTTTCATAGACAAAGTTTTCGTTGTTATTACAGTCTCAACCTCCTTGAGGCATTTTTGCGATAAAGTACCCAGAAGTGGTTCCTCAAAGTTGTAAACAAGTACATACTTTGTTACGGAATGGAGTAAAGAAAATTCAGAAATAGTGGAATTTTTTATTTTTTCTTCAAAGTTGTCAGAATTTCTGTACATGCGACACAGACGACATGGAAGTAATCTTTTGACATCACAAACTATACTCACTTGTCTATCAAATAAGAAAAAGAGTGACTTCTTTACGTTAATTAGTTGGTAAGATATGATTTGTTAAATGTAGTACGACATACTATGTTTTGATTTTCAATAGGCCTAATTATGAGTAGTGAAATTTAAGGAGTATCTCGTAGATTTTTTTTTTTTAGGAAAAAAAAATGTCTTTTAAATTTCCATAGAAAACTCAGAAAAGTAGTAACCGTAATCTATGACTTGGCCCAGGTGCGTAGCCAGAATTTCATTTCGGAGGGGGTCCACCAGATTCTTCTGGGAATCCAGGCTTTGTATGTATATAAAATGTGCATAATTAAGCCTAGATTTATACTAATTTTACAGAGAAATCGGAATTTTAAAGGCATTCCTCCCCCCCTTCCCGTGGCTACGCTACTGCTTGACCGGTACTTTAATATACAAGATGGCAAAAAGGGTAGAGAATAAGGTACTTACGTCATAGAATGCAAAGACAGGTGTACACGAACATCACAATTACACAAAAAAGCGGCAACGTTTCGCTAAAGCGTTTTCATAGGATAGGAGAGAAAATGCACAGAGAGGACAGGCACGGAACCTGTGCTAAGGGGTCACCATGTTGCCAACTAATGCAGGGTAACAGTGTGGTCAGGTTATGAAGGCGGGAAAATAGCTAAATGGATCGGAGAAAATACCAAATGGAGAAGGAAGTGCGGAGGGCATTAGGAGTTAGTGAGTGGCTTCCTAAAGGAATAAGAGGGTAAAGAATCAGAGAGAAGGGGAAAAATAAATAATAATAATAATAATAAAGAAGATGAAGAGGAAAAAGGAGAATAAAAAATGTATTGGAAAATAAAATTAAAGTGAAAATCGAGGCGGAACGAAAATAAAAATGGGAGAAGTAGAAACTGCGCTGCAGGTTGGTATGTGCTTCTAAACCCGGGTTCATGTTTGGCGGAAAGGATAGAGAGGTACTTCTGCTCAAATCTCTTTCTAACTGTGGCAGGTGAGTGATGGTTCTTAATTTTCAGGATGCTGACTCGAAAGGTTTCGTCAAAGGTGCAGCTGTGATAAGATGTGTGTTCAGGTATGGGGAGGTGCGGAAGTTGTGATTTGTAGGAGTAGCGATGGTTGTTGATCCGGATTGTTAGAGGAGTTTGGGTTTCGCCAACGTATAGAAAGCGAAACATAGTGCTGTAGTGGTTTCAGAAAGAAGACAAAGACAAAAGACGGATAGAAAGGAAACAAGGAAATGGACATTCGTTTGGGTTATGAAAATTAAAAATTCAGAATTTAGATGATGATTTTCCAATGTAGCAATATGGTCAAATCATACACATTTATATTTACCCCCACGTATTTCATATTTTAAAAACCGCTATAACGTAGTGATTTTTTGAGCTTTTGGAGTCAACATTTCTGAATGGATAGCTTTCATTGCGTAGTATTTGTTACGGGTTCAAACTCAGTTTGTTTTTAAAAGTGCATCTTTCCCCTTCTTTCCCTGTACACTTCATATGTATCATTTGTATCGTAGAACAATGTTAAAGAAAGTAGCGAGTACCGAAGGTCAGAAATAAGTGCTAGTATCGAGGAATTCTGGTATCGATCCATCTCTAATATGTATATATGTTCATGGTGTCTATAAGTCTGGAAACCCTGGAATAGTCAGGGAATTTCATTTTTCTTGAAAAGTCAGGTAAATTCTTAATATTTCTGGAAATTTTATAAACAATTTAAAATCTGAATAATAATTTTATAAACAATTTTAATTTTCTTGTCTTGTTGAAAATTAGAAAGTTAGAAACAATACATTTAAAAATTTCGCAAATGTTGCACCGATTTTAAATTCGGTTTATACTTCAACATTCACGGTTTCCTTCTGCGTGCCTAAGTAAATATCTTATCATCTTTTACCATATATATTAGTGACTGAGTGTAAGCGTGTATTTCAATATCACAAAGGTGTAGATTTTAGATAGCTATAATATTTGAATTTTATTTATGGTCTTTGGGCACTTAAGGCTCGGGTCGGGATAGGGGAGGAGAAAGGATTCTGGAACGTGTTGGCTAGGGACTATGTTGAAGGTGCCATCCCGGCATTTGCCTTGGTGTGACAGGAAAAACACTGGAAAAACCTGCCATGATTCTCGGCCGCTGGGATCGAACCCACGACCTCCCGAATGCTACGCAAACGCTCTACCACTGAGCTACGGCAGCTCGGTGAGTTGTTATATATACTAGAGTTTTAATGACAGTCGTGATCTGCATTCCAGCGCTTTAAAATGCAGTTAATTTCATTACTATGCACTTCTATGATGTGCCTAACATCTTCCTTTCTTTTCTGGACAAAAAGAAAAAACGTTCCGTGGGCAGTGAAGTCTTTTAGAATAGGTAAAGAAGAAAATGAAACGTTAACAGGATATATACGTAATTATTCCCTTGCCTTTTATTTTTGCTTTGTGTTTTCGTGCCACCTGTACTAATCAGATAATGTTCATTACGTATTTTCCCCATGTATGACTCCATCACTCCTACAACCGTGGGTATATAGCTGGCCGTGCTACAACCAATTTGAAAAAATACTAGATGTATATTAATTGGGCAATTTGAGATTATGCCACCCATTTACAGTAGTTAAAAATACTGTGGCTACCATGGTAAATGGTTTTACTAGTGCTCATGACGTAATATTTCCTTCCGTTCTCGTTGTGCAGTTTTTATCCTGGCGTCTTGGAATTGGTTCTTTCAGAGCATCATTTGGAGTAATACAAGGTAAACAACAACAACTACAAAAATAAGTTCTTGCCATTTTTAACGTCACATGGAAGACATGATCAGTGATACGGAAATAAGTGCCTCAGGTGCTGCAAAAGCGATCGGGGTGGGAGCATTGGCAGTAACCAAGACAGGTGCTTTGCGCACTCACAGCTCGAGTAGTGGCGAAGACAAATGGAGGTATCGAAGCAGCTTGTTCGGGGTTGTCTGCTTTATGACTTCCATTTGGGCTTGTCCGCAGCCGAATCAAATCGCCGAATACATCAATCCTGTGGGGATAATGCTGTAAATGAATACAACCAGAGTCGTTTGTTCCAGAAATTGAGGTCGGGAGGTTTGTCCCTGTGTGATGAACCCCGCAGTGGGCGCCAACAGGCCCTGGATAACGAGACCCTAAAGGCAGTCATAGAGCAAGACTGCAGTCAGATGTTTGGTGAGCTTGCCTAACGTTTCCAGGTTTCTGATGAAAAAGTGAGACTTCACCTGCAGCACATAGGGAAGACGTACAATTTGATGATAGGGTTCCCCACATTTTCGGAAGCCAACAAGGATCAACGGTTGACAGCCTTTTTTCGTTGCTTTCTCGGCACCGCAACACACCCATATTCGATCGAGTGCTCACCAGTTACGAGAAAAGGGTCCTGTATGAGACTCCGTGCAAGACATTCGTTGTCACCGCGGGACCCTGTGCCTCACACCATAAGACCACCTCTACAACCACGCAAGATCATGCTCTGTATCTGGTGGATTAGTCGCCAGATAGTGCTCTATGAACTGCTACCACTGGTCAAACCGTCACTGTAGTCGCAGCAGTTGGAACGTGTGCAACAGAAACTGCAGCAGAAGGAGCCAGCATTGGTGAATCGCAAGGATATAGCGTTCCTTGCTGACAATGCCAGGTCGCGGTTGGCCAGGGATACCATACGACGACTTAGCTGGGAGGCACTGCACCATCTTCCATAGTCTCCGGACCTTGCGCCAACAGATCATCACCTCTTCCATTCCGTGGACAATCAATTTCGTAAGAAATCCTTTGTCAATGAGAGAGTCTTGCGGGAGACACTCACGCCGTTCTTTGCGTTCAGGACCGCTCAGTTTTACCATCAGTACATTACGCAGCTGCAGACATATTGCTAAACTTTGCTGGATGCCGATAGGGATTAATTTGAGGACTAACGGTAAGTTACATTTTCTGTATACCTTTCTGTTTCTATCAAAAACGACGCGAACTTTCTTGCTTACTCTGTATATACTCTGATTGTAGCTTTACAGTAGAAATAAAATAAGCATGTACATTGTTTCGACTCTTTTATGTAATTTTCTTTTCTTGTGCTTTCTAGTCATATTGACAGCACAGAGAATGAAAGCCGACTGAACAGTGCAGGATATTATTGTCCACAGTGTTGTAGCAAGTACTGTGAGTTACCTGTTGAGTGCCGGGCATGTGGACTGACTTTAGTCTCTGCACCCCATTTAGCAAGGTCCTATCACCACTTGTTCCCAGTGGAGAACTTCAGGGAGCTGCTTGTGAAAGATATACCAGGCATTCCACAACACTGTTTTGGTTGCCAAAAGAAATATGAAGAACATGATAAACAGGTAAATGTAGTTAGTACACAGCATATATTTCCAGTCTTTTGTAGAGCCTCGTTCTTCGTAATGTAGAAATTTCATGCAGGTTATTGCAACTGCTAACAGTACATAATCGTTTAAATAAATAACTAAATAACAATGTGTTAATTGAAATACGTATTTACGTAAAAACTACCTTCAGATTTTTAAAATAATGTAAATGTGCTCAGTTACTTCCAATTAGCTTGTCAAGCACAAGCGTGAGATGTATCTTTTCCTCAGTCCCACTCGTCTAGATTGTGTCGGGTTCAAGTGTCAAAATGGACTGAGGACCAACATGGACTAAATGTTTGCGTAGCTGTGTCATGTATGTATTGTTATGTTGCTAGAACATAGATATTTAATTCGGTATTAGGATTAGGGAAAGATTAAATCTAAACAATTCAGCTCAAATAGACAACATACCGAAATCTAAGACTCCAAGTTTAACTCTTAACAAGATTTAGAATGGGAAAATTCTGTGTTCACAACTCAAAATTGAAGCATTCTTGACACGTTATATAAAGGAAAAAAATCTCAAAATAACAGAGCTCCTATCAAAGACAAGTTCGTAAGTCTAACTGACCTGCCACTTCTTTCGTTATATATCGTCTGTTGAAATTCATGCTCGAACATGAATTTCCGCAATTCATTGTGATCTGGCCTCACATAGTCGTGACGTATGCCTGAGTATGTAACGCTGGGTGACGTCAAATCTGATTCCATGCGGTGCATGAAATTCTGTACATATTATTCTAGAGCGGACTTGTCGTTGCTCTACAATAAATTAAATAATTCAATTAATTAATTCATACTTGTGTCTTCTACTCGAAGTGTAAACATAAATGCTAAGGAAGAGAAAGATATAAAGGTTTGGATGTCAGATACGTGAATTGGAAAATTACTTTTTCGTTTTAAGTAATGTTTGTAGTATCGATTTGGTTGTTTTAATAAAGTATCGAAGGCCATGTTTTACTTAGATTAACTCTGTGAATGTTTGGAAGTGAATTTTTAGAAATGTTATTGTGAGGAATGTTTTTGAGTTTTGGCTTTCGGAAGTTGTCAGGTAAGGTAAAGGCAGCAGTTCTCGTCACTGCTCCAGTGGTTGTCATGTTTTTACTAAACATGTTAAAATAGGAAAACCTTTCATCGTTTGCTTTCTTGCTGATAAAAACAGACCAAGTTAGCAGCCATAATCTGGTACGTAACAGGCACCATTAATATGCTTATTGCTTCACTTCGTTTAGTAGAAATGTCTTGTGTTTATGCGGCAAGTTCGTGTTTCTCTCTATTTCCATGGTTTTATTACTAAAAGGTGTTAAGCAAGGGGACATTAAAAAATAAGCGTTGAAGTTTTACGTATAAGTTTACCTCATGTTTACATGTGCATAAAATGCCTCTTTAACGATGAAATTAATTATCAGATTATAAGTTTGCGGGCCTTGACTGCCGCTTTGTCTGCTTTGGGGGATGATGACTACTGGTGCAAGTCAAACATGCTTTGCACCAATGCTCGTCACGGCTGACGATTACAGGTGAAAAATTGCTACTTAAAATTTTTACTCCAGAAAATGATAAATTTAATTTAATATGATGTTAAATTTATAAAAATGTCATGGTTATGGCCTTACTCTGTGGAGTAGCCGTCAGTAAAATTCAAAATTAATTTCCTACATATTCCACCGGCAGTCAACTTACATTTTTTTAGAAGAATTTCTGAGGACCTTCTAGCAAGCCCTCTGTGCCTCTTTCCTTTCAAGCTCGCTTTATTTTGCCAGGTTAAGATCCAGTGAAGATGAAAAAGAAGATATAATATTTTTCCAACGAATATTTGTTGTACCTAGGTACATTGGGTGAAGGTTACTGGTGCATTGGTGTAACTACTATAGGGGAACAACAAAATTTAGGGTGACGACTACTGGAGCAAAATTAGGGTTGTAAAGAAACGTAATTCTATCATTATAATGCGAATTACCGAATAGATTTATGCTATTACATTATCGCACGAGGCCTGAAGTTGCTAATGAAGTGAAAAAAGTAGGGTTGTTTCTTACACATAGATCTGTAGAAAGCACTTTCTGCAAAATCCACCTTAGCATGCCGAGAGCTGGTGCCTTTACCTTGTGTTTTTTTTTTTTT
>JAGDQP010011810.1:0-13448 GCA_022664845.1 Lepisma saccharinum
GTCAATGTTTCGCAGAAGTTGGCTTGAAGATACGTTGAAAAAATCCGCTTGGGGAAATAAATGTATGTCTAACTCCTGTGGACGAGCACAGGTCAAGGAAGCAAAGGAATATATGAAAACATGGCTAGCCAAAATGGAGTTTTCGTCGACTAGTTTTTACCAAGCTTCCCGAACAGATAATATGCTTGAATGCATGTATGAGAGGACGTGTGAAATCAGATAGCGTGAAATTATGGACCAACGGAACGAACGGAGACGATGGATGGGTTAGTTGTATGTTGTCACACAGCGTTCCCTTCCTGTCTCACATACACAAACTCACTCTGACTGTATCCATCGAGTTCGCGTGGAAAGAGGATTTTTTTTGTCTGCACTGATGCTTAGGCCACCCATTTTGCACCAGCGTCATGTGTGTTGCCTATGTCGTGCTGAAAAAATCTTTTACTTTTTGTTAGACATGAAGACTTTGGTACACTTTGGTACACTGGTAAACTTTGGTACACGCATTACCAAGTTTAAAGGGTACTTAATTTAGTATGTGTGTCCAGAGGAACGAAGTCAAATTTCCAAGCTTCCGAAACTCTGAAAAAAAAATGCATTCCGATTTCGGAATATTTCAGAAAGATTATTAGAGTTTTGATTCATTTTTTTAAATTTCAAAACGAGACAATTCTGACAAGCTATACAATCAGGGATTCCGCCAGGATTTTGAATTTGAGGGGGGTGTAAAGTCAAAATTGGGAGAGTGTCAATGCTGTTTGTGCACGCTTTCTACTAATTTTGGCCGTAAAAAAATAAAATTGGGGGTGCTGTCTATAATTTCGGGGGCTGTCATATAAAATGATCGAACATTCTTAGTTATTTTATGCAGAGGTGACCACACAAATATTCTAGAGCTGAATCAAGATTTCAATTACGGAAATTGTACTCGCAAACAGCACCATTCATTAGAATTAAGAAGGTCTAAGTCGAAGATAGTAAGGAAATTCCAGGAATTGTAATTAGATAAGGAAACACTAGAGAAACCTACAATACATGGCTATCAGAACTCGACTGCCAACATTTTTAATGATATTTACAGCTAAAAATAAGCCAAAAAACTTTTTATAAATATACGGTCAAGAACGTTCAATTTTCGACATAATTAGTCACAAAAGACTGAATTTTGGCTATTCAAAACCAAGCTCACGGAAAACATTCAAGATTTGAAATTCACTTTATACTATGGATTCCAGCAAAGAATAGTCATATCACCAAATTTGTTTTAATTTTGGTGAAATCAGTCTTACGAACTAATGTGTATATTCAAATACTAAATTTTAACATAAGGAATATCGAGAAGTAGTGAACAAACTGTCTGGAAACCGTTTAAAAAATATAACACTCAAGCTTAATACAAGCATTACGAAATAAATGTTCTAACTTCGTAGCTTGGTAACAAAAGCCTGACAAGCTAAAACATTTCCATTCCCCATCCCGTATAATTTGTTTCTTTGACTGTGTGTGACATCTATTGTCGAAAAAAGTTTCTACAAATGTAGATTTACCACTAATTTTAGTTTTTTGAAAAAGAAATATTCGTTTTTTGCTGCGAAAAATATCATAGCAATGATCATTTTTATTTCCTCTGATTTTATATAATTTCTCCTCTGATTTCAAGCTGGTCTTTTATCCCTAAAAGATCCCGTTTTCATGCAAGTAAAACTAAAAAAATAGTTACTAGGTTATTTCCAAATAAAAGCCAAAATCATGCAGCTTATAGACAGGAAAAATATTTCTCTAAAACGCTAGGAGAAATAAAAGAGTGAAGCTTATACAAGTGTCCAATTTACACACGGTAGAATACGGCACTTATATTTTGTAACCATACAATATCCCCAGTAATATTGTCGGTCGAATTTTGTTATAGCTTGTATATGAAAAGAAATATATATCTGGCAATACTGCACTTCTTTTTGAAAAAAGGAAATCCAGTATACACGGAAACAAAGTTATCTTATTGCTTATGTAGCCGCAAGAGTTTAAACACGTTATGCCCTCGCTGTTAAAACACATGCTTTTTTTTAAAAGCCATTTCTTCCCTTTTTTTCAAGTTTTTCTCTACCTCTCCTGCTCTTACCTCACTTACTGTTGTCTCAAACTTGTTTACACAGGATAGAGAAAATGCAGTTATTGCAATAGCGACGTCGGTCGCTTTTATGGTGGGGGGTGGGGGGAAGGCTGATATAAAATGAAGAAGATGAAAAGAATAGTTATAAAGTACTTTATCTTCTCCGTTTCTTTGTATTTTCCCTCCAATTTTCATTTTCTTCATTCTATATATATGTACTTGGAGGAAATATGCTTTTTTTCCTCAAGCGAAGGCGGAAAAATTGAGTCTACATAAATTGAATGTAACGTTTACTTTTATTGATGTTCTTAAACGCGCTGTACATACATAAAAGCAGCGTTATAAACGGAATGAAGTTTTAAGTTTTCTGTCTAAACAAAGTGAGTGGATATTCAGACTGGTGAATGAGATGTTTGTAATTTTTTTGTCCTTCTGAAATACGTAATTATATAAATTAAAGAACAAACTTTCTGTTGGAAAATTTTATGCGGACCGATTATTATTATTATGAGTCCCGAATTACGTTCATTTATTTTGTTTTCTACGTCGTTTTGCAAATGTGCACCAAGTGGGGTTCGAAGCTTCTAATGTTGTATATTTCAGAAATAGGAAGAATAATAAGGAGTATACTTTGTGATAATTGTATTATTTTCATTAGAATATGTTTTATATAAGGCCTATTTACCCACATAGCTATCTTGAGCTGGCTCAAAATTGAATCAAGTTTACATTAATGCAAGCTTAGGTTGAATCAGTCGCTCTACTTTACAATAATAAAATTCGAAATAGCCCAAACAGGATAAGAAAGAAAAAAGATAATGTATTTCTTAAAAAAAGAAAAGAAAAACATTGCTGTTAGTGGGAATCGATTCGAGGTCCCACAACATACTAATCCGATACTGTAGTCACCAGACCAGGGAATCCACATGCCCTAGATGGCTTTCCAAGCGTTATTTATATTTAGTTGATCAAATTGCAAGATACTGTTATCGTAAAAGGGTGGAAGTTGGCAAAGATTTACTTACGGCGAAACAGTCGTGCTACCTGATGGGACTTCAACGCAATGAGACCATAGCAGAGATACAACAAAACAAAATTCAAATACATTTCAAATTTGGAAAGCTTTCTACGCATAACTAATTGTTCTAAACAAGCTTGGATTAGGTTACTTTTAACAACCAAGCCACTTGCATTCTTCCAACAAGTTTGTCTAATGCTTGTTAATTAAATTCAACAAAATATCACCTTTGACAAGTTCAAAGGAGATGACTCACAACCTTGTTGCAAGCTGACATGCTATCTGTGTACGGCATCTAATTACAAGTTATTGATACGCTAACTATTGGTTTCTAGATTACTTCTTTTATTAGTACGGTAGGGCGTATCTTAAGTTAACCATACCGAGCGGCCGTAGCTCAGTTAGTAGAATGTTGATTTAGCAATCGGAAGGTCCTGGGAATGATCCCAGCGGCTGCCAATCCTGACGGAAGTTCTTTCAGGCTTTTTCCTCAGTCACACCAGACAAATGATGAGATTGTATCTAGAATCTAAGTCCTCGTCGACTACCATCAAACATTCTCTCTTCCACCCTACCCCAGCCTGAGCCAGAGATGTCTCAAGGCCAAAATCAATTCAATTCAATTAGCCTTCTTCCTAAAAGAAGAACCCACGACACAAGTAGTCTATTTCATGTGACATGTACCCATGTAGGATCAGTATATTTAAAAGTAACTAAAGTACATAATCTAACCAAACATACTACGTAAATCTTATGCATGTGTTTAACGCTGTATTTCGCTTGCACAAATTGACTCTGAGATATAGTTTCTAATTATACGCCCTTCAATATCGCTGTGTCATTGGGTTTACGCTAACTTAGTAATAAAAAGTTACCTTAAGGTTAGTGTAAAGCAATGATCCCTAACACTGGATTGAAGCACTATCTCCGTATGTCTCTAATGTCAAACAGACAGCTTATTTCATCTAGAGTCTCTTCCCGTAATGACTGTGCCTGTGGAAGGTGCCATTTTTGCACTAAAATGAATCGAAATAAACCATTCCCAAAGAAGACTTTATTTGGCAAGTGGAATAAGGGCATATGCCACAATGTCTAGTGCAGTCAAGCCAGGGATATTAAGGGTGAACATAGTGTTGACATCAAATACTCTGACAATGACATAGAAGTGCATCTGAAACTAAGCTTGCAAAAACAGTGTGGCCATCTACCGAAGTTTTCTAGTGTTCCTATGCCACTGAAGTACTCAAGTACAATGGTAATCAGACTATGCTACAGTTATGTACTCTCTACTCTCCTTCTCTACTTTAGTCTGTTCCTAATACCTTATCCGTCTATCTGAAGTAAAAAGTCAGTTCTCATTAGACTGTGGAATGTGTCCTTTCGCACTGACCCCCCAAATGTTTTGTGATTTTTCATATTAAGCCTACCGTGTACGCTTTAAGTGTCATTTCTGAGCAATGTATGCCATAAAATAATGGTTTTCTACATAAGAACAATAAACGGTTTGTTCTTCGGAATGTATTTTCCTATTGATTTTGTTTTTATAAACAGTGCAATAATAGTACTCTTTTATACCTTCATGTAGCTAGGATTTGAATGCAGTTCAGAAGGATCTTCTATTTCCGGGTAATGCTGTAGATATAAAGATTTAGCATAATATTTTACCAGAAGAAGCATTTCCATGAAAATTACTTTCTTGTTGGCGCGCACTCTCTCCTTGTTGCACCGTTGCACAACACCCACATTCTTAAAGTATTTAATTTTTATTTCAATGTAATATTATTCTACTCCTCGCTGTTCAAAAAAGCCATAGTTTCCTTTTAGTAAGAGAAAAAAATACTTCACAAGTTCACAGTTTAATCTTGTGTTGTAATTCGCCTGTACCTCCTTTTAAGCCTATCTCGCTACATAGGCTTCCCCTCCGGTAGATGTTGGACTGACATTTCTAATACCAATTAGCACGGGGATACAGAACTTGCACGGCAAGAGAGCAAACCGAACGTTTTTACTCATTTCCCCTCTTTAGCTTTGCATTGCTTCCACAAGATGGCATTTGCGGCGCGCAAGCGACAAGACCTTCTCCCAGGCTGCAGAAAATCGTCTGCTAGTCTCCTTCATTTACTCGCAGTTTCTCTCTCTCTCTCTCTTTCTCTCTGTGCGTGTGTGTGTGTGTGAGAGAGAGAGAGAGAGAGAGAAAGAAAGAGAGAGAGAGAGAGAGCGTGTATGTGGGTGTATTCAACGGGCTGAGCTCTCACTGAGCGTTCATCGAGAATGTCCTTTGAATGCCACTGAGAACCTTCCGGCTCACTGTGAGCCGCCGCCATTTTTTGAGCCCCAAATTTTCATGCTCACTTGTGCGTGGTAATGTTTCTTCAGTTCTTGAAACCCTGCCTCCGGGGAAGGAATTAGAGGAGATTTTACTTCTTTAAATGCTGTTTCCCATATTATTGTTTGTGTTTTTCTTATTTTTGGTTGTTCTTTAATGCTTTGTTGATTTTACAGATAATTCATGATGAGGTTATTGTTATCTCGTATGTAATAATATGTAATAAATAAAATTATTTATTTATATCCACAAAATAGTTTATAATTTTTAAATTTAAAATTGGATTATTGTAAATTTAGATTTAATGTTTTAAAGCATTGTAGTAATATTTGGCAGTAGTATTAGTAGTTGTATTATTATTATTATTATTATTATTATAGGAGGAGGTCCAAATATGGGTTATGGTACAAATACAAGCTAGTAGACGTTTTAGGCTTTGTGTAGTACTACTGACTGGTGACAAAACTGTCAAACAGTTCACCAAGGACGAAGGTGGTGGCGGAATTCAATTAGCGACAAAGAGTGAGGTGTGTTTGATTTAGTTGTATTCTGTGCCTGTTTTCAACAGTGGGGAACTTTTATCATGTACGGTATTTCTATTTCAGCTTTTTAAACACAATGAAACCAAGTATGAAATGTTCTATAAGGTAAGTTGTATTCCTCAGAGACAGCTCTCGTAGTCAGTATAAAACAAAGAATAAATAATATTGCGTATTGACTTCTGTTGCGTCACGAAACAACCCCTATGAATGGTCTGAATATGGGCTACCTTGTCTACCTACATCTTCATCTTAAGAGTTTCCTTCTCTTAGAACAGTACTTGGAATTTCAAACCTAGTAAGTCCTTTTCATATTTCAGCAGTTCCTGTCATAAAGAAAAAAGTCAGCAATCGACTTAAAAAACGAGGAAGTGCTACTGTTAAAACGGATAACCCATACTAAGAGACAATTGTGGCTTTCTTGCAAATGCAGGAATCTAGTAAATTCAAGAAGACATTATCTTTTAGTTAAGTTGAGTACAGAGATGAACAATTTTTTTAAAAAATGGAATACATCTGAACGGAAAAGTAAACAAGGAACTATAGAATTTAGAAGACAAGAAGAATCCAGGGTGATGTTTTCTGATCTAAATCCTTGTGATGATGGTGAAGTTACTTTGATACGCCAGCTGCACAAGAAAAACCCAGATGATGAAGATACGAATTGTATATTCTGCGACAGGATATTCTCTGAACACATAGGGAGACTTATGAGTTATGTGTATCATGTGTTCGAGGTGAGCACATAAAGAATGCACTGGTACAGAAAAGGAGGATTATCTCTGACTTTTGGAAATATATATTTATATCACCCTTGAACATTATTTTGAACTGTTAAAATTTCTTGTTAATTATATTTAAGGTAACTGTAAAGGGTAGCCCATATTTAGACCAGTGTTTTAAAAGTCAAGATTATGGCATCTCTGTTAAATATGTGTTTAATATCATAGTCATAGGTTTCTAATCTAAATTTACTATTACATTATCAAGTAAACATATCTCAGACATATTTGTGATCGTTGTTTAGTTTATTCCTTGTCGAGAAATAAAAGTGGTAGCCTGTATTTGGATCTTCTCCAATTTAGATTTTATTATTATTATTATTATTATTATTATTATTATTATTATTATTATTAGTAGTAGTAGTAGTAGTAGTAGTAGTAGTAGTAGTAGTAGTAGTAGTGGTGGTGGTGGTGGTGGTGGTGGTGGTGGTGGTGGTGGTGCTTTACCAACGGGCGGGTACTTTAGCTAATATTTCTATAATAACAGTGAACAGACCTTCTGATATGTTTACATAAACACGAGTCGTTTTACAAATCCCATTTTGTTTCGGCCTTCTTTATTTTGGCTAGAAACATAATGTAAAAAATGAAAATGGTTTTAAAATAGCAAGAAGAGGACCAACAAATGCTTAGTTAATGCTAAGAGTAGTGAATGTTTTAATAAAACTATCATCTACCTCAGGATGCGTTTATCGCCATATTCATTAAAATATTAATTAGTTCTAGAAAACCTGTCGTTGTGTGGTTGGCTTCCGGATCATGTTCAATGCTCAGAGTCATCTAACAGCTGGAAGCATTCTTAGTATTTTTTTATTATCTTTCTTGTTAGAAATGGAACATAATGTTCCATTTGTTGGATGGGATGTTGGATGGGATGGATGGGATGGGGTGGGATGGGAGCAATCTTTGAGATAAAACTTCTTATTACAACATATCTCCCAATTTTTTGTTTATTTAATAAAATTCACTTAAGTTTCTACACTGTATTGTCGCTACCGATAGTACGATTTAGTTTATGGGCTGAGTTACTCAAAGCCTTTCAGGGATGACGTCCCACGGTGAGAATCCTTTCAGGAAAACGGATAAGGGAGATACCTTATTCGAAGAACCATCACAGTATTCGTGTAGCAAGAGTCAGAGGTGTACTGCAGAGGACTCGCAAGGGCTTGAATTAAATATTTACGTATTTACTCGAATATAAGCACCCCTTGAATATAAGCGCCTCCTAAAATGTAAGTTGGTATTGAGAATCCGTTTATTATTGGATCACTGCAGAAAATTCACTCATGGCTCGTCATTGGCTGCAAAATCACTTGTTTGAGTTAAATTGCCAGATATCTATGCAGATAGAGTTAAAACCTCTTTCCATTCTGTATATTTCAGTGTGTTTGGCGAGGTTGGGAGCCGGCCTTCCATTCTGTTTCTATTACTTGTCGGAAAATGTATTATGCGAAAACATGCACCCATTAAGAATTTTAGCTCTACATTTGAAAAAAAAAAGAGGCAGCTTATATTCGAGTAAATATGGTATATTTGTTCCGAATATTTTGTTAATTTTGCTGGCGAGGAATAAATAAAATAAAGGTAGTGTCCTCATTTAAGCACGTCCTATAAGGCGGCTTTTCATACAGGCGCTCGACGCATGCTTTGCTTGCGATTTATATGAGTAGCCAACAGAGACTTGTGTTACACGTAGAACACGTACTTAAACACTGTTTCAATTGGCTATTGAGCAAAATCGCAAGCAAAGCACACAGTGAGCGCCTGTATGAAAAGTCGACCTAACAATCATTTTATTCCTCACATAGTTCCCATTATTGCGTATATGGACGATATGCTACTACACAATCATAGGCTAGCCTGCATCGATTCCGATGAAGGGGATATATCGGCCTGAAGAAAAGAGAAGATCAGTATATCGTCATGGTTTGTGATATTTCCCCCCTGAACAGGACTGGAGACCGCCTCACCAGAGTTCATAGACATCTACTTTGGTTACTATTTCACAAATGTAAAATGTTGTTTCTACTGTCTGCCATAGTGATTGATGAATTCCCGAGTTTCCTTCAGTTTCACCACGCAAACATCAGTACGCAGGCAAAGGTACCTTCCATGCTCCACAAATTGTGCTCGACGAGGGACACCATTCCTCAGACATATGAAGAGTTTAGATCATAGCTGCCTATCTGCCCTGTAAATGTAAATATAATAAATTTAAAATTTTGGTCACGTGTTTTGGCTCTACAGTATAGATAAAGCAATCTTCATTATTGAATTTATTTTAAGGCTTTTAGGCATCTGAGACAGAGACCGGGACAGGGTGGGAAAAGGATTGTGCAAGGTAAACGACCAGGATCTGTTTTGTACATACCATCCCGGCATTTGCTTGGTGTGACAGGAAAAAAATCTGGATGGTCGGCCGAGGGGTCAATCCCAGGATCTCCCGAATGCTAAGCCAACGCTCTACCATTTTTTTTTTACTTTTAAATTGCAGAGAAACAAAATACAAAATATTTGGTGCATTAGAAATTAACAAATATGAAAGAAGAGATAACGATGTACATTGACTTTCATTGTTTGAGACAGTCTAACTATATAATCTTCCTGTGTATGATTGGCAATTTACTATTTCTCTCCTGTGTGCAAGTTTGTTTCTCCTGTGTGCGTGATAATGAATTATATAAAGTATATCTCTCCTGTATGCGAGTTTGTTTCTCCTGTGTGCGTAGTAAACAATAAAATATATAAAGTATATCTCTCCTGTGTGTTTAATATACTGCACGAATATAATAAGCATATTTTGTTTCGTATTTGAGGTGGTATACTTTCGAAACGAGTTTCTATCTGAAAAATATATTCATTAAGGGATATTTGTGTACGTTCCATCATTAATATGTGGAGTGTTTGTGCTGTTAACCATGTGAGGATTTTACGGCGTGAGGGGGGCAATATTTAAATTCAGGATACTGAAGGAAAGTCACATATTGTTTGTTTTTATAAATATATCGTATAATACGTTCGACAATTTCTATATATTTTTTCCAAAGAATATATCCATCTAAACACTTTGTTAATCTATGACAAAAGGTGTCTTCTTGTTGGCAATATGTGCATTTCGATTTCTTAATAATACCTTCTACATATAAATTGGCCTTAAGGTGTAATGTTTGGTAAATAATTTGATAATTTAAGTTACGTAAATTAGGTTGATTCGATAAATCACGTAAAATTAACCACACTAGTGCCCAGTGAATTCTAGGCAATTGTTGTGTGAAATTAGGAGCGAGGGGTGGACTTTTATTCATAAGATATTGATTTAATTGTTTGAGATTCATGTCAACGATACGTTCCTGTGTCACTGAGGCATATGTTTTTGTGATAAACGTATCATTCAGGTATGAGGAATTGTGGCGCCAAGGATTGATATTAAATGGTAAGGTAGTTGTAATTTCGTGTAATATTCTTTGTAACGCTTATTTTGGGAACGAAGTATGAGGGAAACTAAGGAGTTGGGAACTGTAATGTGCAGTCGTAATGCGTCTCTTTGTAATTTTATTTGTTTTAAATTGAGCCCCCCCCCCCCTACTGTGACTGCGGCAAGTATAGAGTACACTGTAAAAAGTGGAAACACGAAATGGATGAAAGTTACTCCGCTTTATGGAGAAATAAAAGTCGAAAATTAGCGTTTTGTTGTATTTACTCTTAAACGTGGATATAGTGTAAGCCTTTTAGTGGAAAGATTGGTAAAATTAACTCCATTTTAAAGTTAAACACTTTCTTTGTAATAGCTTAACGTTAACTGAAAATGGGTTGAAACTGGCCAAAGTGATTTGTCCGTGAACGTTCAACTTATTTTACGCTTAAAACTCGGTCATTTTCTAATCGAAGTGTAAGCTAAACTGGCAATTTTGAGGTTACGCACTTTTGTGGATGAAGTTTAAATCTTAGTTGGATATTCTATAATCCAGTAACAGGAGTAACGTTACTTGTTTGTCACTGAACGCCCCGCCATTTTGAGTGTTTATATTGGTTTTACACTGTGAACAGTAAACAATTCACTGGTGGACCGCGAACGCCAAGAATTGTATTGGCGGAAAGAGAAATTAATTTAGGTATAAATCTTTACATTGTAGCAAACGTATCTCTCCTTTTTTCACGAGACATTCCTCGTAGTAAAATAAAAAACGTGTGATTAACCTCCTTCGCAGTACAACCCTAGCTATAGATATCACTCGGAAAGCCCGAAACACCACTTGCCTTCGTAGCAGAACCAGTTCGGACGCGCCAAGGTGCAGACGTCCCGGTTTTGAGCTCTGTGTTACAGAGTGTTAGTGACTGGCGGACTCAAGCAAATCAGCGAGTGTCTACACTTAAATTGGTTTATTCGATAATTTCTATTATCTATTCATATATTGACTATAAGTGATGGCTTATAGGCCTAATGATATTGTACAACGAATTAATACTCTACGAGTGGATTTGGGACAATTACAAACCAAATTAAATTTTGAACCATTACACGACGCAATTAAGAGGGACTTATATTTGAACCCGGAAGACATCTTGTCTACAGAATCAGATTCGTACTATCGTTCATGTTTTATTAAAGTGGTATCGAAGCAAGTCGCGGATCGTGCTTTGCAATTGAGTGCAGGACAAATTACTTATGTGCATGAAAATGAACGCATTCTACTTCCAGTAACATTGGATTTGAGTGAAACTATTGTCATTTCCTGTTGGAACATCCCGCTCGAAGTTGGGAACGACCTTGTGACGACTATATTCAGTCAGTACGGTACAGTGTCACGAGTTTCTAAGATCTATTTTCCCGCTAATTCCAGTCTCCCACACGTCTACACTGGGAAAAGACTTATTCATTTTTACGAGCTAAAAACACCAGTACCCCAGTACTTGTCCATTTTCAATTTCAAAGTACGTACGAGAATCCAACGTACAATCGTGAACCAGGCAGACTCGGCGCCCGCCGACAATCGGCGTCAAGAAACTTCTATTCGGCAGACACCGAGTGGAGAGAGGCCCATTGAATTCAATTTTGAAACTTTTCCTCTTCTATCTACTCAACGCCAGAGGAAAATTTCCGATAAACAAGAAGACATTGGCAACCCTGAGAATCAAAGTGCAATCGAGTTTTAAACAGGTCATACACCAGCTGGGACCTCCAAGCAGGAGGGAAGGGGAAGCGATCAGCAGGACGAGGTTACGGCCGAGTTTCTACCATCAACACAGCAGGTACCCAATATTACCCCCAGTGTTCCTCGCCCTCCCACCAAGTCGGAAGCACAGGTCAGTGTTCAACCGGAACTAGTTACGGCTAATCTATCCACTACCGAAGGCAGTGTTATAAGTGAAGTGGTTTCTGGTCAAATAGACGCGAGTGCAGGCAGTGTGACGCCTAGTGTTTCGCGCCGGTCGTCTACAGGTGATTTTTTTAGTGGGAAAGAAAGTGGGCCTGAAGGGGAATTTTTGTCCGCATCATCTTCTGACGACACTTTAGAAGTGATCAAACAGAAAGGAGGTAAACGTCCACGCACGAAAACTACTAGCAATTCTGTGTCGTCGCCATCCAAACTCCGTCACCAGAAAAAACAAAAGGCAAAAGAAGCCCGTCGGCGTCCAAAAACTCGTGGTCAAGATATTGGAGGTGGCAAACTAACAGGTGCAAAGGCAATATCGCAACCAGCTAGTTGTGATCGTCACAGTGACGTTAGCTAGTAAGTACAGACATCCCTCAGCAAGCAACTACGCCAGGAAAGGTACGTACACACTCTTTCTTTCTCACCTAGAAAACTATAGACAGTTTTCACTATGCTACGTTTCCAGACTCTTTTTGTACTATCCTTATGGATTAACTTTTTCATGAGTGCAGGCCCACACACCTTAAAGGCGTGCAGCTTTAATGTCAATAAAGCCATACATGCGGTAAAAGTTGCAGAGATCAGGCGAGTGCTTCATCAACAGTCCGTCCAAATCGCAGCTTTATAAGAGACGCAAGTTAATACCTCGCGAATTGACAATTACAATACAATTGATAATTATAATAATGATACTCATGTCGGGCTATCATTGTTATTAAAGCAAGATCTAACTTACAGTGACCTTTTTTTACACGAAAGTGGTAGTCTTATATCGGTCAAAGTGCAACAACTCGTGATAATAGCAGTTTATGCTAAAAGTGGCTCACAACATAGTGTAGAACGAGAAAACTTTTTTTACAATGTATTAGGTAATGAGGTTCAAAAACACCATAATTATCCAATTATTGTATTAGCTGATTTTAATGCTACTAGACTTGACATAGATAGTGCCACGGGTAGAAATCTTAGTCGAGGTTTACAAAATATATTCAACGAATATAATTTAATAGATATCTGGCCAGAATTACGGCCCGGCCAGCCTGGCCACAAATACTTCTACCCGCAAGGGAGCTCGCGTATCGACGTTATCTATGTCTCCCATCATTTTAGAGGTAAAATACAACAGGTGGCGTTGGAAAGGCTCATATTTTCTGATCATTTAATGATTGTTGTCTCTTTGCACGGGTCGATATCGACCCATTTATTTTGTAAATACACTTGGAAATGTAATGACTCTATTCTCGATAACCCTGACTATGTATTATTAGTTCATAATATATGGCATTATTTTTTAACAA
>JAGDQP010011810.1:13848-30510 GCA_022664845.1 Lepisma saccharinum
TTATCTATGTCTCCCATCATTTTAGAGGTAAAATACAACAGGTGGCGTTGGAAAGGCTCATATTTTCTGATCATTTAATGATTGTTGTCTCTTTGCACGGGTCGATATCGACCCATTTATTTTGTAAATACACTTGGAAATGTAATGACTCTATTCTCGATAACCCTGACTATGTATTATTAGTTCATAATATATGGCATTATTTTTTAACAAAACCACAGATGCAAACCAATTTACAGCGCTGGTGGGTAAATTAAAAAAAAATCTTAGATATGAAACAAAAAACTTTTGTAAACAATTACACCAGGAACAAAGGCATCAGGTTCAGTATTATTATGAAAGGTTGAACCATTACAATGTCTTGGCACAAGAAGACACAAAGTGGCTTGCACAGGTGAAACACACGCAAAGTGTGCTCCGTAAATTACAGAATAGACAGATCCAAGGCCAGCTCGCACGGTCTAAGTTGAAACAGTTAGGGGTGATGGAGGACCCCCTCTACCCCCATATTCTTAATGAACGTAAGCGAGCGAAATTAAAAATTATCAATAGTTATATCAATAATACAGGGTTGCAAGTAGAAGGTAAGGACATATACCATACTATTAGACAAGATTACAAAGAATTTTTTCAACAAAAAGAATCAAATCCCGCTGCTTTTCTGAAGCAAGTCCCCACCTGGAACCGGCTTTCCCCCACAGCAGCTACCGAGTTGGAGCAACTATTCACCTCTGAGGAGCTCTTATTAGCGCTGAAAAGTATGAAACAGGGTACGTCCCCTGGGGTAGACGGTTTCGGGGTCAGATGCTACCTCAAATTTCACCAATTAATTATTCCGGTTCTTACACGCCTCTTTAATGCCTCTTTACACGATAGGCCCATTGATCAGCCCTTTTCCGAAATTTTAGCTATACTCATACCCAAAAAAACTACTAACAAGTACCGTCTCATTTCATTACTTAATGTAGACTATAAAAATCTTGGATAAAGCGCTCATGTTACGATTTCAGCCACATATGACAGCCTTATTGGATGATAGTCAGGGCGGCGTGGCTCATACTCGCTCCATACAGGTCATGCTCGCAGATTTGCGAGAACTACTTCATATTTATAAATTTCAAGGTGTGCCAGACTTTGTGGTTATCTCAACGGACTTCCAAGATGCTTTCTCGACTGTAAACATTCAATATTTAACACAAGTATTGATGCATATGAATTTCCCCCAAGCTATCCTTACCCTCCTCAATCATATGTTCAAAATACGCACTATGCAATTACAAGTCAATCGTAGAACGCTATCTGAATTCCGTATGGAAAGAGGCCTAAACCAGGGTTCCAGTCTGTCACCCCACTTATTCTTGCTCGCATTGACACCTGTCATTCAATTGATCAAATTTAACTTGACAGGAATGACATACCGTCACAATACGTTCAAGGTGCTCGTATACATGGACGATGCGATTTGGATCGGGAGGGACGAACGCGAAATCCAAAAGGTTCTGGAAATTTTAGATTCTTTCAAATTTGCCTCTAATATCGAAATCAATCCGAATAAAACGCAAATCTTACTCATGCCTAATGTTCCTAAGGCTACGTATCAACAGTATGGCACGGAAGTATCCACTCTCGATTACTTAGGCATTCGCTGGGCCCCAACTATACAACGTACAATTGACATTAACTCACAACGTCTGGCACAACGCATCATTGGTGAACTGAAAAAGTATATGAGCAGTTTCTCCACCCTTTTGGCTAGAGCCCAATTTGTGAATAATTATATCTTAAGTCAGGCAACCCATGTTATGCAAATTTTACCACTCAATAAAAAGTTCCAAGCGTTAATAGGTCAATGGATTGGTCATTTTTTGTGGTATACACATATTTTCCGTATCCACCGCCGCACTTGTCATCTAGCATTACAGGATGGCGGTTTAAATCTCAGGGACTTTATCCTACAGGCTGAAGCGTTAAGGTTACATCGCACTGTTCAGATCCTCAGCCATTTTCCTAGTTCCTTTTCCGGCCAGGTCCTTCAATCCGTTTGCCAAACCATAGATAACACACTCCCTCTTAATATCCAAGATTGGAAACCTATACTCCCATACCTTACTGATACTTTATGTGCCATTACTTATATGCTTACCTATCAACTACCCATCGATGTCTGGACAGTCAAGGTCTTTTATAGTTATTTAAGCACAACAAGTCCACCCCTCCTTCCATTAGTACAACGTACTCATATGGAGGGACTGGTCCGCCATATGGCAAAATGTTAATGAAATTCAACGCCTGCCTTATTTACATAACTTAGGGTTTCAACTCATTCATCAGATCTGGCCCGATAAGACACGATTATATCATAAGCGTATAATTACCAGTGAATTATGTGTTTTATGTCACAAAGTGGACAGCCTAGTGCATCGAATCACAGAGTGTACCACAACCATCAATATCTGGCTGCAGTACAAAAGAATTATGAACCGTATTACTCGAGGCTTTGTTCACATGTTTACTTCTGAACAGATTATCTACTATCCAGCATTCAAAGTTTTTCCAAGGGCCAAAAGACGCATTATGTACTGGATTACTATACAAACAATTTATATATTACTATACCAACAGCATGTTACTGATGTAAAATATTATGTACAATATCTGTTAGAGCAATTTCACATTATGGACATTGCAAAAAAAGTTAAATTATATGGTAATTATTATCGGGCCATTTATCTTTAAGGCAGGTTATTTGTGTTAGTTTCCTTTTTTTTTCTCTCTCTCTCTCTTAGGTTTAGTTATGTAACGACACAGTCACCTACACCAATGTATCTCTAGCCTCTAGAAAATTATAAGCCTTTCCCAAAGCAATAGATCTTAGGTATTCGTAGCTGTATTACAATTCTTTTTGCTTTTCTTTCTGTAAAGTGCTCATGAACATGTTTTGTTGAATAAATATTCATTAAAAAAAGTAGCTAAGTGGCAAGAGCGTCTGACCAGTGTGCTTGTGGAACCTGGATCGAAACCCGACCACTTCAACTTTATCTTTTCAAATTTAATCTTAAAGAATATTACCTTTTATTCTTTTCTACTTTAAAAAATGCTCTGCTTTAATGAAATTCGTTGGAACAGTCATATATATGTATACATATACATATAAACGCATTTTGAAATTTTACAGAAAGTAAAACGTTCAACCGAAAACTGACGTTCAGCTGCCTCCATTTTTTGGATGAACGTTGAGTCTCCTATTTTTACAGTGTAGGACGGGCCACTATCAAGATATTACCTATCCACAAAAGGTAGCCTATAGACTTATTTAATTGAACAAAGGAGACATTTGTTAATGGGAAAAGTTGCAGGTAGTATGTCCACTTACACAAAATAAACTAATCTATGAACCTCATGCAAGATATTAGGGTATCAAAACAATTTTGAAACTTTCTTAAATCGTGTACGGTGTTTTCTAATAGACGCCGTTCATTTATGTTCATTGTTTCCTTATATGATCTATGAATTCTATTCCTAGAATTTTAATTTGTTTCATGATTTTTCCTGAATCTTCATAATGGCTCTCATATCTTTTATTGAGTATCATTAATTTTGTTTTTCTACATTAATTTTTATACCGGAATGCTGTCCATAATTTTCTACTATTATCGTTTTGATTTTTTACTTCATTCTTTGATGTAACACCACAACTGACGTCGTCAATATATGCTATACATTTAAAAGCACTTAGATTACGACTCATTCCTATTATGTTGGCTTCGATTTTCATTATAAGAGGAGTCATTACCAGACTATAAAATATGCTTGAGCTTGGATGGCCATGTAACATAGGAAATGGTTTTTAATTACACTTATTGACATATAATGACATAGTGCGTGTTCGCTGTAATATAGATAGTAAGTTTAGAAAATTAATCGGAAAATCATAAGAACGTAATAATTTACGAAAACAAGTTGTGTTTGTTCTATCAAACGCTTGGCTCATGTCAACTACCATAAAGGCGTAAGGGCCTAGTAAGGTGTTAGCCTTGCGAGTATATTCTTGTAACTGCATAAGCATTGTAGCTGCATCCTGAGCACCTGCGAGTCCACTGTATAATATCTTTCAATCGCAATTCAGCAACGAAATAAGTCTATATTTTTTGCTTCTGCAGGGTAGCCTGGTTTATCTATAAGTACACCTCGTATATCACAAAAGTTTGGGTGACATTTTAGATTTTCCCATATTGAATTAAATACCTTAGTTAGTATTGGTGCGAGTATGTCCACAAAAGTTAGTACCATAGTTTAAACTTTTATTTTTTATATAGGCCAGTCTAGTAATTTTGGACTGCGGCCCGTCACGATTCGCCTTTTAGCTATTAAAATACACACCCATGCTCCCGCCGGGACTCGAACTCGGCACCTTCGAGTCGATGGCCTAAAGCCGTAGACCGCACGACCACCCGGCCGGCACGTACCATACTGGAGATATAACGTCTTTACCGGCTGATGACGTAGCTCTGAGTCCTTGTACGGCACGTTGAGTTTTCTGCTCTGTTAGTTTGTTTGTTAAAATATTTTTGTGTGCGTAGTTATTTTAGAGAGTGTTATTTCTGGAGTATAATGACTGGCCGTTTCATTTGTATCATTAAAAAGAATACGAAAATTCTCAAATAATGCTGGATATATATTTTCTCCATAATTACTATTTCCGAAACGATCAGTGTATGGGCTTGTTATTTGTTTGTGTCCGTTTTTTCGCTTTTGTAGAAGTGTATACTCTTCGGCGATTTATTTATCCCTATTTTGTGGCAAACGACTTCTAACTATGGTGCCTTGATATACTGTTTTATGTAAATTGCTTAGTACGTTTTGAACACGCTTAATTTTAAGGAAAACCTTTTGCCAGTTGCTTGTGATATTCATTGAGGATTTTTCATAGTATTCAATAAGATTTTTTTATTCCTCATTTTCTCTTGTGAATATTATTTTGAGAAATAAATCATTTTTCGTTTTAATTTGTGCCACCACTGTACGACGAAAACTGCATTACAGTCTGAGAAAGACATTGGGTGAATGAATAGTGGCTCTCAATAATTCTGGTTGTAACGACTGGGGAATATAAATATAATCAATGCGAGAGCCATCGTCTTTATATCTTTATATATATATATATATATATATATATATATATATTGTCATAATCATTTGGATGACAAGTTTCATACGCATTCACTAGTTGAAAGAATTTAGTTACGCGAATGACCTCTAAACTAATGTTAGCGTGGTGACTTAAGTCTTTCGCCATACGAGTAGCATTTGCATCTAAACATAATATTGTTTTCAATGGTCGTAAACGTTGAAGGTGCAACATTATGTCGTCAGGAAAAAAAGGTTTCACGTTCGTTCCTAAAATTGATGTCTGAGGGTAGATGAGCGCATATTACACCAATATTCTGAAGTTTCTTAGATAACATTTTTTTCCTGACTGATGTATATATACATATGTAAAACACAAATCACCGCGCACTGTTATTGTTGTAAACTTACTTTGTTTGAATATGTGATGCGTATACACTGTAATTTGTTAACTGGAGACTCGCTTCTGCAACCTCCTGAAAGCAGGCTACGTAAACTTTATTGTGATTAAGAAACTGCTGCAAAACTTGAATTTTACTTTACAGCTGTGTGTTTGCGAGGTTAAAGGTAAGAACCTTTAAGATCATAACGACAAGTACAAAAAATAATCCTCTGAACGGATACATTGCGATTTTTTAAGCGTCGATACAATAAGGTACCATACGAAAAGAGGCAAACACTTACCACTTTTTCCAGATTACTGGAAGAGATGTCACTCGAACCAATAAATATGTGTTAAAGGTTACCTTTTCCAGCTTCTTCACTTTGTGTTTGGGACTTGTAGGGATTCCGAGCGTGATGTACGCTTTTGCTGATCCACCACAAACGTTGATAACGAGGAGGATTCTTTTTTAAGTCTTGATTGGGTTTTTCGTCTCTTGTGTTTGGAACGTTTAGATACGGAGCTTTTATTGGGATACAGGTTTTCGTCGTAGGTTTGCGCGGGTAAACTTGACTCACTAGAATAATGAAATGATGTTGACTCACTGGGTACAACACTACCTCTTGGTTGCTGAGAATTTTCACCATTTTTAGATCCGAATGTAAAGAAAGCAACGAACTATTAGCACTTTGACCTTGGCCACTGTTACTTGTATTCTGCTGTTGAACGTTATCAGCTGGTTGTAAGTCTTCTTCCTTTTCTTCTTCTTCTTCTACACTCGTAACAACACCGGGAGTTTGTTCGGCGTTTACATGACTCTTGTTGCCTGGTTGGTTCGTTAGGCCTAACCGAAGATACTGAGTTGCTTCTTTGACGAGGTGAAATTAAATGGAGGAAGACTGAAAAAAATGTATCTAAATTATTAGATGTATTAAGCGGTTTTCTTTGAAACGCTTGTTGGTCTCGGTTTGTTGCATTTGGATTTGTACAATGGTGATTTATACCACTTAGTTCATTGCACTTTTCACAAATGTTTTGATGAACATTGGCGAAGATTTGTATGTTGAGCTCCAGGGTGTTCAGAAAAAAAGGGAGCTTATTGCGCACTTTACTAAAATATATTATTATTTTGCCATTATACACCTTGACCCTATGAAATTGGGAATAGTAAAGCTTCGATTCACCTGTGACTATGCCGTATGGTTGGAAATTGTTTTAGCTGTTCGTCGGTTATTTCAAGCGGAAGTATGAAAGCCACAACCTGATACACTTAATTTATCTCCAATTGTACTGGTAATTCTTGCAATGTTTCACCATCATTGATGATTCATTTTCCTTGACATGATTGAATAGCTGCTTCAGCTATTTCTAGAGTTGAACAGCGTACATATGAAATATTTTGTAACTGTCAAATTCAATAGATTTCACTTGTGTTTCATGCAATTGTAATTGGTCCGCAATTGACTCATGAAATACCACTGTGTTAATCTTCTGTGTAAAGCTTCTTAAATTTATGCTGAGTGTATTTCTACGTAATACTGTGTTCATTCCGTTAGATTTCACTTGTTAAAATAACAAACAACTTCGACACAGAGTATCACTCCACCGACACGAGCACGATATCAACATGTCTTGCTTGAGCGAACTCAAGTTGCGCACTGTCGATTGAGCCACGGCAGCTCGGTATAAAGCAATCTTAAGAATCATTACTAAGCCACAAGAGTAACGGAGCTATCTTCGAAGATTCTACATCTTCATGTCCATGTTAAATTAATCAATAAAAAGGTAAAGATATATTCAATGTGCGATCCATACGCGCCGTGAAAGATGCATGAGGTATGTGGAGCTAGCTTCACAACCATATAAAAAGATATCCTGGATAGTCAGCAATTCCAGTGAAAGTTACTAATTTTGAACCAATAAACTAGTGTTGTTAGAAGGTAGGATGCTTGAATCAGTTGTGTTAAATTTTGTGTGTATGTTTTGCCAGTCCATTTACTGAGAGGTCAAGGTATATTCAAAGAAATAGGCATTTCTTTGGCTTTCTGAAGGGGGAATGTTGTCAGAAGATAGGAGGCTTCAATCAGTTTGAAATATGCTATGTTGGTTATTTCTTAGAGAATGCATTGCTTAACCCTGTCCTAATTGTGTACAAACATTAATCGCATTCTTGCTGTATGATTTCCTGTGGTATGATCAGAATAGTGCTACGTAAGGCATTGCACCGAACTTGGATCGGTCGGTGGTCACTTTGCCACGGGAGCAGTCGATTAGACAAAGCGAAAGCGTTAGGTTGTGATCGGTTTAGCAACAAAATCTCAGTTTAATTAACAGTAGTTTGGGATAATTTGAGAGCAATTGGTGGATAATATGTCTAGGCAGTAAGGTGACATAACTGGGTGCTTGCCTCTCAGGGATGGACTGGTCATTTCGAAGCATGGATAAAATGCTAAGTCTACTCTTCGGTGTTTCTATGTCCTTTTAGTAATCCCTAGTGAAGTGTGTAGTGTGTGAGTCAGAAGTCCGGAGATCAACTCCTCTTACTTGCCAAGAGTGAGCGCTGCATGTTGTTTGTTGCACCTAAGGTTATTCGAGAGATCATCTCAGTTCCATCCCGGCATTCGGACAAGTTCTTGGTAACGATCTGTCATCTATTGATTACAGAGCCCCCCATGACCTTGAGCTTGGATGCTTAGGCTTGTCTCCTGGAGTTCCGGGAGTCATTACAAATAAACAGGCGAATCTCGAAATTCCCCCCAAAAAATTGCAAAGTGTTAGTGTCTAAATTATTCTACACTTTTGAACTTATTCTGACAAATGTACGATTCGATTTGTTTAGAATTGAATCGAAAAATCAGCGTTTCGAGAAAACCATATCACTAAGTTATCTAGAGTAGTACCTTAAGTAAATTTTAATATGTTATTAGGAAGAAAATGATAAGATACCAAATCTAAGACGTACATGGAAGGGACAACAAGGAAAAAGTTCCTTGTGCACACCATTCCAATTATTTAAATCAAAATATTCCATTTTCTCTGTACAACTAATAGCTATTCTATATCCCTTTTCGTTCTCAAACTGCCAATTCACTTCCTTACTGAAATATTGATGTCCTGTTTGAACGTCTCTAGTAATTATCTTCAAAGCCTCGAGTTTAGTAACCTTAATATTCATTTACGTCGTCATAAAACACCAATTAAACCATGCTTAATGGCGATTAGATTTAAAGCAATAAAACTTTCCCAATACACTTTAACTTAGCAAAGAAACAACTTCCGGATTTGTAAAAAAAGGAATTGCTTTACCCAGGATAATGAACAATTGAGTGTTGTATAATGTAACAAGAGAATATTGTTTTGAAATCTTCAAACATTGAACGAATAACTTCCAACCACAATACTTGATAACTTTAAAGACATTTTTTCTCTCTTTTCTCTTAATAGAAATGTGTTAGACACAAATTCCACATTTTGATGATGTAATCGCTATGAACAACATATGGGTCACTCCCACTTTAATACCATTATCCTGGTGTAATGTTAAGTCCTCAGGTAGCCTCCACTGAGCCGCCGTAGATCAGTGGTTGTAGGCGTAGCATTCGGGAGATTGTGGGTTCGATCCCAGCGGTCGACCATCCTGACTGAGGTTTCCCCAGTGTTTCTCCTCAGTCACACCCATTCAAATGCCGGTATGGCACCTTCAATATAGGTAGGCACTGACCTACACCTTCCCAAATCCTTTTCTTTTTCTTATCCCGGCCTGAACCTTAGATGCCTAAAGGTCATGAATAAAATTTAAATTAAGATTGTCTTTATATGTTCGAAACGTTACACTTTCTTCACTCCGGCTTAAAATTGTTATCTTTCTTTGGTTTGAAAATGATTGTAAATCATGGATGGAAATTATGTAATGAAATACATTGCAATTCCGTCACATTTTCTCCTTCTCCTTCTCCTTCTCCTTCTCCTTCTCCTTCTCGTTTATTAACTAATGGAATGTTTATATGAGTGTTTCAAGCACGCAGTGACTTTAGTCCATTATTAGTTAAATCCTTATAACGTCAGGAAGAAGTTGTGTGATATGTTTACATAGCCTACGAGCAAAATCTAACCTGACTTTTCTAACCTATTTCTGTGAAGTAGGTAAAATTTTGAAAATGCATATAGAGTAAACAAAAATTCAACCTGACTGTACCTATCCTATTTCCATAAATTGTGTCAATTATTTATAAAGTACACACACAAAAGTAAAGTTCTTTGAAATGAAAAGAATAAAATATCTTTCCCTCGCCAGTTATCGAAACGCGGATGTCCAGCTAGAAACCCGCCGCTCTAACCATTACACAAGCCTCCAACTCTTTATTATTCACACAGTTCAGCATAACACTAAAAAATGCCACTGTCCTCTGGACCCATGGCACGCTTCAAGCGCAAGTAAATTTTCTTCGGATCTTACAGTCGTAGCAATTTTGTTTTCCAGATTGCATCGTAGTAATGATGGATCCGTCATGTCTTCGAATATAGTGAAGCTTGTTTTGTAGTTCGTTCGGAATCACCCTAAGGGCAATATACAGAGGAAGTGAGAAGCACTTTGTTGCTTTCAGAAATAATATGTATTTATGCTAGGCATCGAATGCCAAAATGAAGGATGGAATAAATAGAAGATTTATAATGGCGTGGAGTTCGTTTGAGAAACTACACTTTATTTTCAAAAGTAAACTAGCAATGTGTCTGTAGCGTAAAGTTTATAATGAATGTGTCTTACCTGTGATGATGTACGGCTGTGAAACTTGGACATTGAATGCGCAAAAGACTCAAAGATTGAGAGTCACACAAAAAGCAATGGAGAGATGCATGCTAGGAATAACTAGGAGGGACAGGAAGACAATTGAATGGATTCGCGCACAAACAAAGGTAGAGGATGTAATCAAGACTGCGAAGAAGATGAAGTGGAAATGGGTCGGTCACATAGCTAATACGAACCGATGGAAGATGGACGACAAATGTACTACATTGGATTCTTAGAGAAAAGAAACGACCGAGACAACGTCCAAATGCAAGAGGGGTAGATGAAATCAAGCGTTTTTCAGGAGTTACATGGTGAGGATAGCAGCAGACCGAGATATGTGGAAATAAAGGGGGGAGGCCTTCATCCAGTAGTAGATAGAAAAGCTGAATATGATGATGACATGTATAAGTTAATCAGGGACCGGGAACTTCCTTCTCAATCTTTCGCCGATGTTTTTCTAAATGTCGTAGTACAATAATAGTTGAAGGAGTAGAAATCAGAGAAAAAATACCTGAGCCTGGAACTAATTCCCACAAAAATGATTTTTACTTTAAAGTGAACTCATCACACTTCTATAGAAGACATTTAAAATATACATCAATATTGAAGCACGAAATGTATTTCCCTGCCGCCACCTTGAAAAAATGATGCGAAAATTAAAAAAATACAAATAATTATGTGTAGTATTAAATTACAGGGAATTTTATGCTAAACACGAGTGTGGTGTTGGTTTTTCAAAAACAAAATATGCGGAAAAGAGGGTTTCGAAAATCTTTCGGTTTCCGTTCAATACCTTGCGATTCCAAATAACGCACAAAAACAATACGTAACAGGTCTAACATCCAATCTTTATAGTATAGGTTGTATCAGACGGGACGTCATTGACTTATTAAAATAAAAGCAACAACGAAACAACGTTAGTCCGCCATCTTCCTTGCCGCAATTTAGGAGCGTTCTCTTTACACATAATTTAAATGTTGAGATGCTAGCTTTTGTTAAGTTTATACTATTAACTAAGAAACACAAAAAAGTGTAAAACCTCGGTTTTACAAGCTGATCACTTTCATTATAAATATTCCCATTCTTTTAAATTCTGTCTGTGCATACGAAGATAGCAAATTGATGTTGTATGCTGGTTCAACTTCTCCAAGCGTGGCCTATTCTCTGATTTTAACATCCTTGGACAAGTCAATTTGATGCAACCAAGAAGCTCTATCTAAACACGACACTGGACTGACTGCTACCATTAAATATTTCATGAATATATGAAGTTAGGGAGCGGAGAGTACATTTAAGCTCGTATGTCCACTTGAAGTCTAAACCAATATGGACCAAAGTTTCGGTTTTAACTCAGTTTTTACTCTTGATATCGCTGTGCGGTCCGTGTATTATTTATAAATATTATTATTTGCTGTATTCTATTATTTGCAGAGTTCGGTATATGAATAACTCAGGAGTTAAGACTTAAATTAAAAGACGGGCGACACAGCGATGAGAAGCGTATAAAACTGAGTTAGAACTTAATTTTTGTTCCACATTAGATTAGACTGGAAGTCAACATTTTGCTCTGGCGTCTATTTGTCGACACTATCCAGTCACTCCAGTATAGTTACGTAGAGCTCGATGGATGCAACATGTAATTAATTAGTTCTAGGCCTATACACTTTCTTTAATATATACATAGCAAAACTTTTTTCATGTTATTTACTTAGTTAGTATATAGTTAATTCGACAAACACAATACGAATTGAAGAGGGGCCAATTTAGGGCCTTATCGATTGTCCTCTTTTTCAAAGAGCTTCAAGGAAAATAGAAGAGATCATCCATTGTTCCAAAAGCAAGTAAAAAAATAAGTGGATGAACCCAATCTTAAAAATTGTCACACGAACAGTGGAGCCAAATCATTTTAACGGTGACGACAAAACTTTTCAGTTGAAAGAATTATGGGAAAACAACTCACTGGACTTTCTTTTCCTTTCTTTTGTAAATCATTGCATTACAAAGGCAACAAGTGGCCTTAGATCTTCAATAAAATTAAGTTTAAAGGTACAATTTTAGAAACTTAAGATTTCATTTATGTCTTGGACATCGATATAATATAATTATAATTATATCATCTCAGTGGTTCTAGGGAGAAATCAATCACGCTGAAAATTATTTCTAATTTTCAATTTGTAATTCATAAAATATACACAATATTCAATTCGTTGGGTCAACTGGAAATGTAAGGTTCAATTTATATCAGTTTTTTTTTTAAATTTTAGTTTTATAGTATTTCAATACTTACTTCAATTAAACATTATGTAGAGGATTAAGTTTGGTTCATAAGAATAAGCATATATAGTGTGATCTAGCAAGAAAAAACTGCAACTTTCCCATCTCGAATCGCCCCCAAATTTGCACCAAGCATGCGGTGTAGCACAGATAGAACACAGACGGAAGCTTTTGTTTCGTAAATTGTCGGAACATGCATTCAGAACCACGTACGTATATGTGTCGATATCTAGGGTAAAGGCACGCAAACCGCCGGAATGCATGCAACCCAATCATCATTTACGCGATGCAGGTTGCATAGTGTGAATGTGAAGTTTTCACATAAAAACGTGCTCCTTTTAAAAGTAAGAAACAGTTGCATTGTTTTCAACAAGAATCCAATTTTAGCCTTGTTTAGTGAAAGAAGATTTATCTACTCTTAATTTGTTTTTCATTCTTCTGTGTTTTCATTTCAAAATATGAATGTCTAACTGGTCTTGATAGCGTGCTACATGAAGATGGCGGCAGTAGCAAAGTGGTGCTTGAAGAATTGTTAGAGATGAAGTTGGTCTTTATTGTGTAATTAGTTTTCGAGTCGGTTGTGATCAGTGGTGTGTGAATAATGAAGTGGAAACTCATATACAAAGCAGATAAGAACTACGAGTTTTTAAATCATAATTCCAAAAAGAAAAATAATTTAATAGTTCAAGGTTATCGTAAGTTACTGGTAAGTGATACTGTTATGAAGAAAAGCAAAAAATCTCAAGATTCCAGATCAACTGCACATGCAGTAGATAATTGTGATAGTGAGTTAGAAAATAAAAATAGTGGATACATTGATGAAGATAAACAAAGTTCTGATAAAGAAACAAAACCAGAAAATAGTGTCGAATCTATATCCTTGGTCACAAGTAGTGGATACCTACAAATTTTGAATAATGAAATCAGTGAGGAGAATTATCAAATTTCTGATGGCGAATCTGAAACAGAAAACAAAGTCATATCACATGTGAATAAAAGAAAGTTAGGAAAAGATAGCCTTGAACAAGATGGCGATGTTCACATACATATAAGGCTATTAAGACTAAAAAAAAAATGACGATCAGAATAAAATGCGAGATCAACAAACTTGGACCATGCCTCACGATATTAAATAGCACAAAAAACAGAAACCTTGGAGGGTATAATTCAATTTGTATCAGCAAAGCCTTAATCAATAATAATGTACCATTTAGTCGCATTGAATCACTAGGGAGCAAATCAGGAAAAATAATGTTTCGATCACGTGATGAAGCAAATACTTTTATACTCAATACTAACTTACATACGCAAATGAAAATAACAGTAACTATTCCCAAAATAATTCTTTACAGATATTCTGTAATATACGGGATACCAACCAGTGTATCTTTACAAGAAATAGAAGAAAATACGGAATGTGACTATCCCATAATAAATATCCAACGTCTCAAGAAGAAAATAATAAGCGATACTAATGAATGAGTATTAGTTGACATCAAACTTATTGAATTTACTTTAGAATCACAAAACTTACCTGAATATATCTATGTCTACAGAGAATGTTTCAAGGTACAACCTCAAATTAGGAAAGTTCGTCGATGTGATCTGTGTAAAAGCTACACACATGCCAGTTTTCAGTGCAAAGGGGAAAAGAAATGCGGTGTATGTGCGAGAAAACTTCATGAAGGGCCTTGCACTTCTGCAAGGCAATGCCTACATTGTAAATTAACTAATTATACTGCCGGAAGTCATCAGTGCAAGGAATACATCCTCCAACAAAACATAAACAAGATAATGGCAACAAGAAATATAATCTACAAAAAAGCAAGGATTATTGCTTTGACTGAAGAGAACAATACGATAACAAATCAGTATTCATATTCAAAAGCAGTGTCAAACAAATCCAGTCCTCAAGTATCGTATCAAACATGTCACATGAAAGGGGGTTTTGATAACAAAGCTACAGAAATCACAGAACAACAACCTTTTTCGGAAAAGTGATAAATCAGTACCTCAATATAGAGTACATCAAAGTAATTCATCAAACTCAAAGACGTTGCAATTTGAAAATACAAGGAACAAATCTGATACATCAAAAATTGGCATAACTAATGCTGAACAGACAACACAATTAATCAAACAAGGAAACGAAGAATTGGAAGCCAAGGTGAATTATTCAGTCGAAGAAAAACACTTCTCGAAGTCTGCATGTAATCACGAAAAAAACATTTCTAAAACTAAACAAAAAATCTCAACTCACTGGCAAATGACAGCTGTAAAAATATAGAAAAAAAAACGAAAACATAATATCTCAATTCATAAAGGTTGCCTCTACCTTATTAGACATACTCTATCAAAATTCAGACTTAACCAATCATCTTCAGATACTTACCAACACACAACAGTTAATGGAATCTTTAACGACAACTATAATAATGTAACGAGTGAAAGTAATCCATTTACGGATAAATGAATCTTCATGTGTTAAGGAAACTAACATCTTATTCATACTAAGGAGAAACTGTAAGGCACTCGAGTAGCTTGCAAAGGAAATGTTCGTATCTATAATTTATTCAATTGTCCTCGTTAAGACAGGCTCATGTAGAGTAGCTAACAAAGCAAAATAAACGAAACGAAACTAACTGGTCTTGTGTTTATAAATCAATTTATTTATTTGATGCTATAAGAAACTATTGATGTTTGAATCTTTATACAACGGAAATCAGATAAACGTGCAATACACGTAATCGGATTCATTTCTGAAGGAAATCTTTGATAATTTCGTATGCGTTGCTATGTTCGACTCAAATCAGTGGTCCACCATATGGATCGTAAAATAAAAAAATAAAACTATCGCAGTTGTTGTTTATGATATTATAGGCCTACTGAATTTTATTTATTTCAGAAATAAATTCTAGGTATAATATTGTAATTATTTCTGTTTCAATAAAGTTGTTTTATAAGACGTTTGATAGTTCTCATAAACACTTCAAACGTAATTAAAAATAAATAAATTAGAAAAAAATATTTTCCTAATCTTTGGAGAAAATTATATTGCAAAAAAAATCCCGATATTTTTCCTGTTTGAACCTTCAGCAGCAAGAGATGTGAAGCCTTATACAACCATATGTCCGTCTGTTGACAACTTTCAACTCAGAAACTATTAGGGATAAGACGGTGGTAGAGGTGCAGTTGGAAAGGTCTCGGCTAGACAAGTTCAAACCTGTATTATTCACCCAGATCACAGGGACGTGTCCCGAAATACTGGACGTGGGAAATTTTCAACTCAGGAACTACTAGGGCTATAAAGGTGATAGAGGTGTCGTTGGAAAAATCTTGGCAAGGCGACTTCAAACATGTATAGTTCACTAGATTGTTGGGTACAAGGGAGGATGGGATTTTTCAACTTAGGACCAACTAGCCTTAGGAAAGATTTGAGATGTCGTTTGAATGGTCTTGCCGAAATTTTTCTAATGAAACATTAATCATCCAAATAGGATGCTCGCTCCTGAAGCTTAGTGGTAGCATATACATGCACAGTGCCCCGACTGGGTTTCGCCTCACTTATTTATTTTTCTTCCACCCGGGAAGGTTCCCATTACTCATTACTATTAACAAGTTCTTGATTACGAGCCAAGATACTATTACTGATGTATATAATTAATTCATAGCCCACTGCGATTGAGATAAAAATACTATTAGCACACCCATATAAAATATATCTCGTTTGTTTGTCTGTACCCCCCATAGATCTCAGTCAGACAGAGACTAGCCATACACCGTTGGATTCCTTGTGGTGTGAAAGGACGGGAAAAACTATGACTTTGACTCTAAACTTACAAGATCCTTGTCAATTGCTTAGCAATCTTCATCCCCTAGATTTCAGTAAAGTCAGACAGAGATAATTCATAAACTTTTGGATTTCGCATCGACTGAAAAAGTGGGAAAAACTAAGAAGTTGACTTTATTTTTTGGATAATTCTTAGGGTCAGTTCTACAATCGACCGCTAAACTTCTAGTCAGCGCTAAGTTGAGGCCAAGTCTGATTTTGGCCAATGAGAGTACGCAAAATGAGAGTTGACCTCAACTT
>JAGDQP010011810.1:30910-52032 GCA_022664845.1 Lepisma saccharinum
GTTTAGCGGTCGATTGTAGAACTGACCCTTAAAAGAATATTTTATGTTATAATTATTGGGGCGCTTTTGTTTTGTCTTGAAAACCAATACTTAGGTTGTTTTCAATTCTTATGTATGTTCGTTTTGATTGGTTCATTCAGACTGAAGCTACAAACCAGAACAATATTATGATATGAGAAAGAAATAATCAAGGAGAAATGGCGTTGTGTGTTTCTGAGTTTGTTTTCTAGCACGAACGAACTAAGAAATGAATTGCAGTGAAATCATATCGCTTTCTGAAAATAAGCGAGAAAATAAATTTTGATAAAATATAGTGTTTGAGAGTTCTCTAGAGAAACGTCGAGAGTGAGAATTTTCCCACACATCACTCGCCTCTAATCCATATTTCTTTCCACCATCCTTTCCTCCCCACACCACCATATCGCAGTCGACGGCTCCCCCCCCCTTCAATTGATTTAGTGTTTCGTGCGTTGGTACAAAATGTTTGAAGTTTTTTTTTTCGCGCCCTCCTCTTTCATCACATAGAAAATGTTTGAAATTTTTCATTTCTCTATCCGTTACTTCGGTTTTCTCAAAGTGATATCAATTTTCCAGAAAATAACTAAATTCCTCTTGCTCTGGTTTTAAAGAAACATAATCTTTAACAAATGAGTAGAGAAACGAATCATGGATGATGAGAAATTCATAATAAATCAGGTAGATTTAATGAATGTTTCAGTAACGGTTGCTGTCTTGTATTCAAGGGGTTCCGGGTTCGGTTCAAGGGATTTGGAACCCATTCTACACTGTAGGTCCCGTCCTTAGGATGTCATCCTCATCCGATGGAAGACAATGGTAAAATAACATTGGCTCACCTTGCCCAAGGATATTCGGGTCATAGAACCCACATGCAGACCACTCATTATGATCACTTAAAAATATAATTAATTTGTGAAAAAATTACAACTCTAACACTTTCTCTATAACAATTAAGAACTTTCTAAGTTAATTTTCATTTTATATGTCATACAGACATCTATGTTCAAATCTGAGGAATGGCTTTCTCGGCGGGCTCTCCTTCGAAGTCAAGAACAAGGAAGATAGCAACTAGGGCTTTGGTCAAGATACCATGCCGACTTTCTTCTGGTTAGACTGAGGAAAATCCTGGAAAACCTCAGTCAGTAAGGTCGACAGAAGGACTTGAACCTGCGAACCGAGATGCCGTCCATTGGTAGATCGTTGACTTCAGATTCGGAAGGTCCAGTGTTTGAACCCAGTGGCCGGCAAACTGAGGATTTTCCCATGCTTTTAAGTCCCCAGTAGCATGCATAGGAAACATACGGGGTTCAACTTGATAACACCGTTCCATGTCCGCCATTTCAACATAATGTTCAACGATTATAAGTTATTTAAACGTTTATTCAACGTTGTTACAACTTTGTCGCAACGTTGAAAAGGCAGACGTTCAACGGTATAATCAAGGATGTAGCCAGGATTTCCAGTTCGGAGGATGCGAAGCTAAAACTTGGGGACTTAGCAAGGTTTTAAATGAGTGTTGCAGAGTTTCTATAAATTTTTAACCGGATAGAATTGAAGGTCAGGATTATTCGAGAATTTGGGGATGACATTGCCCATTGAGGAATCTGGCAAAAGTCGTGGGTAAAACCAACGTGAAATTTAGGTGTTGTCACGTGGACTCAATCAGAACAGACTAAGTCCGGATTGATTTTCAAAATTACGCTCTGGTCCACTTCCTTCCTATATCCTGTACTTTACCGTATTTCGACCTGAGCCAAAGATGAAACCATAAATTTAATTCGAACCTGTGTGTCTCCCCCATTGCCGATCGTAACCAGGAAGCTATATTTTAGTGTAATTATTATCAATCATGACCATGATGCTTCCCTAAATTCTTGGTCTTACGTCTATTCCTTTCCGGACCTGTTCTTTTAAATTGATATAAATGTTCTAAACGAACTTGTGAGATTCTAAGGACGGGCCTACAGTTTTTGTTAAAGTGGTCTCCGAACCACTCTTTGAATGAGCTCACAATGAATTTGAACCTACAGCTGCGCCCAAAGAAAATGACCATAATCCGTTTTGGGATAATGCCTCCTTAATACTGTTTGTTCTTTTTATCTTGTTCGTTCAATCATTTCTTCGATTAAATCCGTCAATATAAAATATATGTGTAAGCTATGTTCTAACCAGTTTAGTTTTTCTTTCTTTTATTATATTTTGCAGTGGATTATTCCCAATTATTTTCTGGAGTGGCTCAGTAGTAGAGCGCTCACCTTGATGCGTGGAATCCTCGGATCGATCCCAGCGCATGGTAGACAAACACCATATGCGTGCGTTTTCTCGGACTTCTCCCGTTAGCTCCTACTTCCTTTATTTCACCAATTCTCCAATCACCATTCATTCGGCCTGAGCGAAAGTTGCCTAAAGACTTTAAAAATGAAAATTCAAATTTTATTCGACTATTTTCTCTAGCTCGCCTTTCAGTGATACGAGAAAATTCGTGACTTAACCTGAACAAAGATGAAATAGTAGAATTACCATAAATTGGAGTAACTTTGGGTACAGAGAAACTCTGGTACATTAAGTTTTGACATTTTTTAAAAGTTATTTTAAGAATAATACTAGTCTGAAATATTTTGCCAGTGTCACGATTCTTAAATATCCAGGCATACTGGACTGGTACACTAAATATCTTATTTCTGTGAAACTTCCCATGAATGTTTTTCTCCAACGGTTCACCGCATCGGTATATTTGTGTGTATATTAGTTGAAATGTAAAGATAATTCGTATCTTTGGATTATTTCTATCTTTCATTGCGTCACGTTTCATCTCTGAAAGAGAAATAGCATGCTAAACTTGTCCTGAACCTCTGTCTTATTTCCAATGTAGACTACTGTAGTTGTTCACGTTTCTTTGCTTGTCTTTGTTTCTTTTCTGAATTCGATGACGTAAAGGGTTTACTTGATTGCTTGAAGTTTGCTGCAACATAAAGAAAAGTACACCATTTGATTAAGAAACATAAGTGATATAAAGAAATGTACGCTGTAACATTGTGATAACAGCGTTACTGCAATGCTTCAGATAGGCTGGATTTCCTTTTCTTTGGTTTGTTGCTGTTTTACAGTTTTTCATTTTATTTATATTTTTTTCATTTCTTTGTTTTCCCCTAAAGGTTATTGTTAAATTTACTTCATTGCTTCAAGTGAAGCTACAAGATAAACAAAACAACAGAGCATTGTTATTACAAGGTAATTGCGGTATATTCTAAATACTCTGCTTTGTTTTTGTTATAAATTGGATATTTTTCTCGAAGCTGTAAACTTCTTATTTGACATTTGAAAACATGTTCATTTTTCACATACAGCTACTCTCCTGTTTGAAATTATTTATTCTCAATACAATTTTAATTTAAATTTAATAGCCAATGATTGTACCAGGTGTATGCATAAGTTTTTGCCGGTTTTTGTGGTAATTAAAACACGTAATTTTCAAGGGAAATTAATTTTGTTTTATTCAAAATATTGGCCATCGGCTTCTACACATTTCGCCCATCTTTCAGGTAATTGATGCATACTATGACAGAAAAACTGCTTGTCTTTTGCGGCAAACCATTCGTCGAGCCATTTTCCAACGTCTTCGAAATTGCTGAAGTGCTGCTCTGCAAGTGCGTGCCCCATTGATGCGAAAAGGTGATAGTCAGATGGCGCCAGGTCTGGGGAGCACGGCGGGTGCGGAAGCATGTCCCATCCAAGCGATTTCAAGGTGTTTTTCACTGGTTTTGCTGTGTGAGACGGCGCATTGTCGTGTAACACAATAACTTTGCCATGTCTTCGGGCCCATTCCGGTCGTCTTTCGATCAACGGGTGATTTAAATTAATCATTTGTTGGCGATAGCGTTGTGCATTAACGGTTTCGCCGAGCTTCAAGAGTTCATAATACACAATACCGCTCTGGTCCCACCAGACACAAAGCATGGTCTTCTTGCCGAAGCGATTTGGCCTTGGTGTTGAAGGACCGGCTTCGCCAGGTGAAAGCCACGATTTTTTCCGCTTCGGGTTTTCAAAATAAATCCATTTTTCGTCACCCGTCACAATTCGATACAAAAAGGATTTTCTTTCGTGGCGTTGAAGCAGCATTTCAGAAGTGACTTTGCGATTTTCCATTCGACGTTCATTCAAATCGTGTGGGAACCATTTACCCAGTTTATTGATCTTCCCCATTGCTCGTAAACGTCTGCTTATTGTTTCTTGTGACACATTTAATGCTTTTGCCAATTGCTGTTGAGTTTGAGTTGGGCCATCCTCCAATAACACCTGCAATTGCTCGTTTTCGCACTTTTGTGGTCTACCAGAGCGCGCACTGTCTTTCACATTGAAATCACCACTTTTAAATTGTCGAAACCATGTCTCACATGTTCTAATCGATGGAGCGTGTTCACCATATGTTTCTACCAGCACACGATGACTTTCAACAGCCTTTTTCTTTTGATTAAATAAGAAAAGCAATGCGTGCCGCAAATGTTCTTTTTCAGGCACAAACCTCGACATGATCACTGAACGATAAAACAAAGACGCTAGTGTTTAGCGGACTCAACTTGTATGTGTTTGTAGTTTAATGTCAGACGAACAAAATGACGTATGTGTCAAATGAATACGCTGCGTACTTTTCGCTGGCGCCATCTCTTAGGTAAACCGGAAACTACTTATGCATACACCTGGTATGTGCCACAAAATAAATAAATAAAACTCAGCCTTCTGACAAGGCTGATTATGCTTCAATTACCACAAAAAGGAACGAAAGCATTACAGTTTCGGAGGTTTACCACCTACTTCTTCAGACTGAGCTATGCAAAAAAAAAACTGTTTTCCTTGTTCAAGATGGGCACAAGGTCGTACTGTTCTAATAAGCACAAAAGGAAAGTTATCAATATTTATATTCTATAGATATATTAACCGATTTTGATGATTAGCTATCAATTTGAATTTATTTTATGGCCCTTTGGCATCTTTGGCTTTGCATGAGTTAGGTAGATGGTAAGAAAAATATCGATCGGGGTCTAAATAAAGGTAGCATCCCGGCATTCGTCTGGTGAAACTGAGGTAAACCCTGGGAAACATCAACCAGAATAATCGGTCGAACCCACTTACCTACCCATTGCCGATCAGAAGTCCGCGACGTTACCAGCTGAAACATGACAGCTGGTTCCTTACTCATAAAATGAAAGGGGACGATTAGTTGTTAATTTTCGTGTCTTCAATGTTACTTTTATAAATTGAATACTCCATCCATAATAAGGTCAGGGAATATTTTGCTCAAAGTACACCATTTCCCAGGGCAACTTTGCGCATATCGATGAGGGATTTAAATTCTGGTACTTTCCTCATGGCACTGTTGTCAGGTTCCCGTCTCAACATTTCCTTCAAAATACTGAAAAATTTCCCGATTATTATAAAAAGAAATTCCGGATGCTAAGTTTACTCTAAAACTTGCTGGAAATTAAAACAAAAAAAATGCCAAACAGTTTCAATAAAATTTCCCGATTTAAAATATCTTTTCCCTTTCTTGTAGCCAAGATTTTCCCGGCCGACCGGGTAGCCGTGCGGTCCAAGACGTTAGCCCCGCGTCTCGAAGGTCCCGGTTCGAGTCCCGGCAGGGGCATGGGTGTCTTTTAACTAGGGGCATACTCTATAATGACGGACCGAAGTCAACAATTACTAGACTGGCCCATATAAAATAAAGTTTACCCAGTTTTACCGACTTTCCTGGAAATTTCCCTCCACCTGACGACACTGCCTCATGGATTCAAAATTACTATTAACATGTTTAAAAATATACTTTAAGAAATAATACCGGTAATTTTAACTACAACTTAACACATAACGCAACAATGGCCCTAAAAGATAAATTTTTAGTGCCCGAAGTTCCTAATTGATAGTATGTTATCGTGAAACGCCTTGAGTTAAGCAACCCGCCAAACTTTAATGTCTTGCGGGGTTGTATAAGAAAAAGTCTAATTTATTTTTTAAAGTCTTCCGGAAACTTGGGCTCTGGGCAAAGTATAAAACAGAGTGGATATCTTCCGGGGACAATAAGTACAGTTTATACCGGTGTCTTCTTTTATTTACTACATCTTGGTTGAATGATTGAAGCGTTTTTATGTCAATGTCCGAAACAAGATGGCAAGCTTCTTAGGATGGGATCTACAGTTTTTAGGAAAATGGGCTCTGAATCACTCCGTTTAATGAGCTCGGCGGGAATCGAACCCGTGACCACGAACACAGAAAGCGAGCACGCTCTCGGACGCCCCGAGATCACCACATCTTGGTGTATTGATCCCATTGTATTGACATTTTAAAGTAAATAACAAGGACTTTTAAGCGTAAACTTTTATCTAATAAATCAATTCTTCAAGCTTACACATTTTTTACAGTTACCCTGTTAGTGTGATGTTTTCGTTTACAAGAATGAAGAGTTTCAATTGAGTGTCTATTTTCCTCCAAAAACAGTTAAATTAGCAGGGATTCTGCCAGATCCCCAAACCACTAAGTACGAGAAGGTTTTTTTGAGTTTTGGAAATTGTTTGAACGTAACCTGTGACAGTTGTGTAACGCAAAATTAGATGTATAATAGGAAAAGAGTTCCCATTTTGGGACGAGGGTTACCCGTGCAAGGGAAGAAACCGCCTAGAACATTTCTCGACTTCTGAAGATATTGTTAATGAGGGATTCTGCCAGGATTTTCCGTTTGGGTGGAAGTGTAAGTAGGGTGTAAGTAGAGTTTTGCACGGCTTCTATCGAGTTTTGAAGTTAAAGTTGTTAAAGTTAGGGTCGTGTTCTCGAGGGTTTGGAGGGTGCCACCCCCATAGAGGGGGTTTGCGGAATCACTGCTGTTGACCGGGTTCGGACTTCCTTGAACAGCACCTGCACAAACTCATGAGAAAGAAATATATATGTAATTGTATAAACAATGCAAAAACATGCTGCAGAATTTTTGTATCTTCTGGCGTAGGTTTTATATTCTCAACATTTGTAGTTCTCCACAAATATTTTCTTTTTGAATTTTGTTAAAATAAAAAGTGTCAAATCTTCATGAAACTCCGGGTGTATATACATTTTCCGTGGATGAGGAGATAGAGTGTTCACTTCGGATTCAGAATGTCATGAGTTCGAATGCAGAAGCCAACCATTCTGACTGAATTTTCCACTAATTTTTTTCTTCTCAGTTACATCAGGCTAATGCTAGGATAGTAGTACCTTTCCATCCCAGATGCTTATTTCAACCCTATATTGGTCTGAGACAAACATGCCTTTGGTTTAACTTGTTCGCACTGCCCCCTCAGAAAGTTATTATAGCCAGGATCAAACAAAATGTAGGATCTTCTCCTTGAACCAAATAGTTTTTGGTGTTTCCCTTTTCAAAACTTTGGTGCAGATTTTTATACCGCTATGGATTTGATGGTACAAAAGTATTAGGTTGAAATTTCATCAAATAAAACCAGCGAATGTGTGCTTTTTGACCTGATATGATCAGAAATCTTCTCCTGGTCAAATGAAGACAGCTTGCAAAGTTTAGTGCAGGGTAATTCCGTAGTATGGATTTGAGGTTCCAAGATATATTTGGAAGTTATTCCATGAGTTATGTTACGTGAGTATATACAGGGCGAGGCAGAAACAAGTAGACGATTTAAATTTGATTCAATGCTTACGTACCTGTTCTTGTAGGTGGCATGCTGAACCACAGATTTGTGTGTATAGTAAACCATAGTCTTTAGTCGTCCATGGAGCGTGGGTAAGGAAAATGCCAAGGGTACGCTTCTTGTGCAAATATTATTAAAAAGCAACAAGTATTACAGCGCATTTTAATGCGAGATTTTGGAATTAGACGGAATCGAAAAGTTCCATCACGACGAAGGGGTAGTTCTAGAATCGACCGCTAAACTTCTAGTCAGCGCTAACTTGAGGCCAAGTCTGATTTTGGCCAATAAGAATACGCAAAATGAGAGTTGACCTCAACTTAGCGTTGACTAGAAATTTAGCAGTCGATTCTAGAACTGCCCCTAAGTGTGTTGAATCGGGTTTAGGACTACTGTACCTGTTGTCTAAAAGAAACGTGGTGGTTCTCGATCAGCACGAATGTAAGGAAACGTGCAGTGATGGAGAAATGGGACACTTATTGCTCTTTTTTTTAAACTAAAAAAAATCCATCTTGAAAGAAGCTTCACGTTAAAGACAGAGGAAAGAGAAAAGAATAGAAGTTGTTGTTGAAAAAGTGAAGCTGGATCTATATTTCTAATGATCAATGTGGGTTTTGATGTCACCGATTGACACTAGATCACCTCGTTCGGTTAGAATCTATTTTTCACAATGCGTTCCATCGTAATGAAGACATTGTTCTTTGATTTAGAGAAGGCCTATGATACCACCTGGAGATATGAATTCCTACGCAAGCTTCACGACTGGGGCAATGACTGGGAAATGGAGAATGTGTTAGGGTTTTATGAGGCAGCTGCAGGAAATGCATTGACTGTTATGGAAGCCATATTGAGGAAGCTGTATTTATATAGCTTTCAGGTAATGTCAAGCCTTGTAGTGAACATTGGCAGCGACTTTTTCTTTCTCTTTCATTTAATACACACCTCGGAAAAGTGGGATTCTGTCGCTCATCGCCCTTTATTATGGCTCTGTTGAAGGTGCATACGGTGAGGTGCATCAACATCATCTGAATGCCAACTTATTTCATGGGCTTTAGGTATTTAAGACTGAGGCTGGCAAAGGGTAGGGAAAAGGATGCGGGAAGTAGTCAACCTAATTTGACGGTACTATTCCAGCATTTGCTTTGTGTGACTGCGTAAATCGTGGATATTCCTCAGTCAGGATGGTTGTCCGGTGGGATTGAACCCAGGATCTACCGAATGTGAAGCCAACTGAGCTACTGCCGCTTGGTGTGCGTCACTATAGAACGTGCATTTTCCTATGACTTCAGAGAAGGTCTGCATCAAGTAATGCACTGCATATGCATCATCTGGATGCTTGTAATATTCTGAGTGAGCAGAAAATCTTAGATCTAGTAACAGTATTGAAGTATGTTTTGATCATATGTACCAGCATAGTTAGTGTGTGTGATAAGTAGAGTTTGGGTGTTGGCATATTTGCAAGTTCTTTTTGCAAAGAAATATCGATATGATCTGCTACAAAATATGCGTTCTAGATGTTTTGGGGTGAAATGGGGCAGCTTTTATAGTGCATATTATGCATAATTTGGAGGTTAGTGCATATTGTAACGAACCGCGTGCATAAGCACGTGCAACACTCACATATAAACACACGTGTACTACAAGTGATACTTTGTAAACAAACGTGTGTATAGATAATGCAACACAGGCAAGCATGTAGTATAAATGTTTATTATCAAGCAAGCAGACGACAACCGAAGATGGCACTAGCATCGACGTAGATGGAACTAGCGTCGCAGAAGGACAGAATGACGTCACCCAAAATCAGGGCTATAAAAAGTCACACATCAAAGCGAGAGGTATCACTCTTGTCCGGGTGGTCAATCCTCTCCTCCTCTAGTTCTCATATGACCTGCGCTTGGAACCAACTCCTTCATCTACAACCGATCTCAAGAGGCTTGCACTTGGATCAAACTCCTGGCCCTGGCAGAGCTTGTCAGCGGGGCTTTCCTTTTAAGCACCCAACCATTCGTGGTTGTGCTGACCCTCACTTGTGACGAGGCTTCGCCACGGAAGAAGATAGGATAGGAAAATAACAACTGTGTATATAGAAATTGTACCGGACGGTCTTATTATCAACTTGTACATCTTTATAATTAAAAGTGATTGTGGGCTATATCAGTACGTTATTCAACTCTACCTGACGTCATATTGAAAACAAACGATAGCAAATAAGAACATTGCGATTTATTTAAAACTCATGCATATAAGTGCATAATTCAATTAACGACTGTACATTTTCTACTTTTTAAGTCAAAATTTTCTTCTCACAAGGGTGTAATTTTTAACTTCACCCTAACATGCCGTGACCACCTTTTCACGTTGAAATTGCGGGACAACTCATCATGAGTTGCGGGATATTACTTGCGATGGAACTTCATAGTGAATTTTAAAAATTCTCAGGTTTTGTAAAAAAAAAAAACTCAAAACAACACGATTAAAAAAAAGCTTATTACCATGTGGACACGGAAAGACTACATGAATCGTAAATTTACGACACAATACACAATGTCAGAAATCAACATTAGTGAGTGCAAATTTCATGATGCTTTTTATGTGTGTGTGTGTGCGGGGGAGGTGGGGGGGGAGTTCGACATCCTTTAGGCTTGCAACTTGAATGAGTATTTTTTGTTCGATTTTGCAGCCTGTAATATTTCTAGCGGAGAAGAAACGTAGAATTCAAAGCATTTTGCGGGACAAATCGATTGATTTTCGGGACGTGGGACTTTTTCAGTGCGTTGCGGTACTGTCCCTCGAAAATCGGAAAGGGAAGGGGGTAACGCTACTCTAACGCCAGAGTTGAAACTAATGGGAGAATCAGAGAAAAAACATATCTAATTCAGTTGGAACAGCTTCTATTCAGAAGGTGGAATCAATTGTTACAAACAATCTAGGATTAAAATTTGTATCGGATGTCAGTCAGTCAAGGAAAATGGAATCAAGGCTTTTCAGATTTCTCAGTGAGTGACATTTCTTCGTTAAAATATTGTCCTCTAACAAGTTGTGACGCGGAAAGAACATTTTCCGTATAAAATAATGTGTGAAGTAACAGGCGAAAACAAAATTGCAGACAATCTTGAAAAATACATAGTTGTGTATTGCAACTCCAAAGGCCAGTAACTTTAATTTGGAGTCCAAATGTTGTTGTTTTTTTTTATCGTAAATAGAGGTACAGTTCAGTGCGTTAGTTTTCCTATACTGAATACCAGTTTCTTGTATTACATATCAAACTGAGTCTAATTGTTTTATATAAATAGATGTAGAGTTCTATGTTAAATTTTTTACATACGGTACATCAATATCTTATGCCACTACCTCATTCACAGTTTACTTGATATAAACTTAATCATTGAAAGGCGGAATTTGTTTTCCATATTTACTTTTTCTTTGCATATTTTAGGGCATATTCTTGCGCTTTTTAGTGCATAGTTTCATGCAAATTTTGACGCTTTTTTAGTGCATATCAATCCGAACTCTAGTGGTAAGTGCAACATTTTGTATCGTCATAGAGAAAAAGTTTATAAACCATTAACATATTAAGAGAGAATAGTTGTTCCGGAACGAAAAACACAAAGTTACTTGGAAAAACAGAAGCATTAACTTCACATAACACACACCTCTTCTTTGTTAACACAGTACAGTACATGTTTGTGTATATTTTTATGCTTGGCTTGTCAGTCAGAACATCAACATTCTTGCATTACTTGTAGGGTTTGGTTTAGTTAAACATGGCATTTTTTTCCAGTGAGTAGCCTCCAGCTTAATTTTCCATTTAGTTTAACATCTGTGTGAGATTTTTTCTGTGTGTGTCTTTCACTGCTTTTAATTAACCAAGAGCGCACATAGAACAATATTTATATTGTGTTAATAATAGCCCCCTTTACTTGCAGATTAAACAGATAAATATTTTTGCGTTAGATACATATAACTACAAGCGAGATAATAGCAAACAAAATATATTTTCTGTTTGTTTATTTCATAGTTGCTGAGCAACTCTCGCTATATATAAAATTAAAGCTATTCCCTGTGCGAAGCACACACGCCGTGGAAGGTGCATGGGGGATGTGGAGGTAGGGCTCCACATATTCTCGACCTACAGTACGAAATAAGGTGGGGAGGTCAGTCCCATGCTCGACAGCCTTTACCTTCCCAAGGTGCCCAGCAATACCAAGGACACTCTGGTACTCAATTTGATAGGAGGCTGAGTGCAACTCAGAACACCAGGCATGGGAACACTACGAGAAAAGTCTCCAGCGTCCTGGCCGGGATTTGGACCCGGTCCGCCCGATTCGTAGTCAGACGCGCTACCGCCGAAACCACGGCGACTCATAAAGAACTCAATGTAATAAAATTAAATAAGTACATAGTGACAAATACTTTACTAACGCCGATATTTTTCTTTACATTAGATCGTACAACTGAATACTTGAAAGATACTGTTTGTCACAAGAATCGAACGAATGACCCTAAACGACTACAGGATAACTGCCTATTAACGACTGAAAGCAAACAAAGCTGAAATGAGTCACCCGGTTAATCGAGTGATATGGGTCAAGGCTTGAATAGGGTCACCGGGTCTATGCTTGGGACCCAGCCTGCCCAGGTGACCTGATTTGGCCACGGTGACTCGGAGGGACAAATTAGAGCTTTTGAATCTTTCCTTATTATATACACTCTTGCATTGGAACAGTGTTTCTTTCAAGAGTGACCGGAACTGGTGATATTACATTCCAAAGCACGAAAGTCAGTCGGTTCAAGACCGGCTCATCTATGTCCGGGTCAGGCCGGGACACAGGGTCATCTGTAACCAAAGCAATCCGAATATAGTTTTTGAATACGACATTGCTTAACTTCTCTTATGCAGCAAATAGATTTTTTGTCTTCAAGATTTTGCACACAACAATTTCATTGGCCAACGAAACATTTCCCGTCCTACGTACTCATACTACCCCCCCCCCCCCACCTTCCATTTTCTATTAAAAAAATCTGTTCTCTTCAAATTACTAGAAATTACTTCCGTGTGTACGAGTAAAGTAAATAATGCTTAATAAAAAGACATGTTTATGTTTTACTAATGAGTCTGAAGCGGAACTAATTAACAGGAAGGTAAACCCTTTAATGTTACGATACGAGAGAATTCTAGCGTCAATTTTGCTGTGTCATGAATATTTGTGGTTCTGTGTTCTCTGGCGTATTACCATTAATTGAAGATCAGTGGGTACTCATTAGTATGGAGAAATAGCGAGTGGGAGAAGAGATCATTCCTCTATTTATGTGATATCAGAATTTCTATGCAATGATATTGACTTATGGATTACACGAGCCACCTCTTTCCATTACCTGAATACAAAATGGCCACTTACAAAACTACGTATGCACAAGAGCAATTGACATACATACGCATAAATCAGGTTGAAAGGAACGCATCTAGACTTTTTTTTCGTATTCAAAGTTTTTAGCACAGTGGTGTCAATAGATCTTGATGGATAGTATTGGTAGTTGTTGACGTAATAGACAGACCTGTGCTCTAGTAGAGCAGTGATGTCATGTATTGAAATCAGAGCTGAAACAGGTCACCGGGTCAATTGCGTAATTCGGGTTAAGTTTTGGACCGGGTCTATGTTTGGGACTTGGTCTGAGCCGGTGACCCGTAAGATAAAGCAAAGATTTCATTCACACACTTTTGCTACTGAACGGTTTTTCTTTCAGAAGTGACCGGAGCCGCTGGTGTTATCTCCCAGAGCATGAAAAATACGACGCCGAAAAGTTCCTAATAATAATAATAACACATGGAAATTGTCTCATATCCGCGGAAACAATAAAAATACTACCGGAGGTGTGGAAATTCCACCACCGCTTGGAGATACTATTCTGATAGAACTTGTTGTTTGACGTATATATTAAATGGACAACACAGAGTTTAATCAGGACTGCGAAAATCTGTTCTAGAATTTTGAAAATATCTGTAGTAAAATCGGAGATTGCTTTACGTAGAATCTTTATTATTATTATTCCACTTGATATTAAATCTAATTTATTTCAGGATCATTGTGACTGGTTTATGGAAAAAAAATATAAATAAAAAGGTGCAAATATATTTTTGGGAGACTTTAATGTGGCCGCTATTGACTGGAAAGATGGTGGATCAAAACATGCATTCTGATATAAAAAAAAAGCGAAGGTTCTGTTAGAATTTACCACTGTGCTCAGATTGAATCAGTTAAATGAATCTTATGCTGTTTGACGACAATACAAAGGTTTTAGATGTATTTCTTACGAATGTGATAACAGGTAAGTTATATACAAGGGATGATCCTCTGGTCAACCTTTAGATACCGTCTCCCTTATGTATTCTCACAATGTGGTTCAGAGAATAACAGTATTAAAAGTGTGGATATCAATTTTAAATGTTGTTTTTGGTAAGGCGGATTGTTATTACGCGCATGTTAGAGGGTTTCGATTTATTACATATTATTGACTTAAAATCCAGATGCTTGACAGAATCGTTTTCTGAAGTCAATGACAAAAATAACTACTGTGACATAAATTCATTTCAAAAGCTCATCATCGACTAAGCCTAAGGATAGTTTCGGCACTACCGTTAATTACAATATAATATGGAAGTGGGTAAGGAAAACGAGAATTACAACTTCCGAAAAACGGTTTTTTTGATCGACTTTTGAAGTGATAGAGACCACCGTGCGTTAGTGAAATTACGGAAAGATGTTGGTCATAGTTATATTGCATAAATCGTATGACACAGAATGTGTGCCAGTTGAAATCGCGATCTGTCAGGTGTGTTGTAGAAGTGGTCGTCCCTCTATAGTGTCGATAAGGTCATGCTGTCACTAAAGGACGGACCAGAAACACCCTTAGTAGATCTAATGACAGAGATGAACACTTCTCGTACCCTTGCGTATATCGGTAAAGAAAAAAATGATACGCTCTACATGTTTAGCAAGCTTCTTCTGCACCGGTATTCCACGGTCGTTTCTCTCCATGAACGTGAGAGGCGAGAAGGTTTTCTTCGCTGTCTGGTCTATGACGATGGAACATGGTTCCTTTGCGTGAAAATTATGAGAAGAAAACAATTAACCAATAAGGGGCAACCTAATCGAAAGGTTACGAATCACCTCTGCAGTTCCTGACGGAACTGTCATGGTTTGATTCTGTTCAAACGTTTACCCCAAAGCAAATCACAGTATACCATCTAAGAAATATACTTGAAGAAGAATGCGTAGCTTTACTTAATCATGTTATCATAACTAGGTTAGATTAATCTTCATTATTTTTCACTAAGTCCGCACATTATCTTGCAAACGCAACACAAACTGCACGTTATTTTCCACCAAATCAATGCATGTCCGCACATTCATATTACGCAATAGCAAGTACGCGCGTTTGGTTGGAAGATTTCTTACACCATATTCAACCGGACATTTGCACATTGCATTTCCATTTAGTTAGCTTCATTGCTGGAACGACTTTCCGAGATAGACAAAGAAACAAAAAAGTGTCTGCAGGTCTTGGTTGTTAACATATCCACTAGAGTTTTACCGCATTGGAATCGATAACCTTCTAGAGCGATAGGAAAAGTTACCACAGGAGTATGTCCATGATAAGGTGCAGTGTTGTTAGCTATAAATTAGTCCTTTACAAACTTGCCTGATAGTATTTCAGAAAGAAAGTTCATAACTTCGGAAGGTGGTGAGTGATTACTCACACCAAGATGGAAAAAAAATCTACCTTTGAAGAAATGTAAAAATCGTGCGTAGTTACAGAGATAGAATCATCTTCACTGAACGTAGCAGTGACGTAATATCTTGAGAGATAATGACGTAATACATGCCGGCTTAGCAAATTCCAATCTAAGCTCTGTTCGAACATTGTATTTCAGCAAACTTTGCCATTAAGAAAGTGTAGAATATCCCTACGTCAGCAAGCCATTGCCAAATAATTGACATAGTGATGTAGTCGAGCATAGAAATCCCTTTAATCTGAGGTATTCAAACATAAATTTAGTATTACTTAGCCTTAGCTCACGTTTCAACGGTTGTTATGGTCAAACTACATAAGCGTGGCTTTTAACTTATTTCACATCCCCTACTCACCAGATCTGACTCCCTCGCCAGAACTAAAGAAGTCTTTCGCTGGAAACTGATTCGCTTCAGACAATGACGTTATATGTAAACATCAAAGGAAAATTTTGAGATACAAGAAAAAAATATGTTATTTCAACGGGGTCATACTGAGCAGCCGTAGGTCAGTGATAGAGCGTTGGTGTAGCATTGAGGAGGTCGTGGGTTTGATCCCACCGACTGATCATTCTGATTGAGGGTTTTTCTTCAGTAACGCCAGACAAATGCCGGAATGGCACCTTCAACATAAGCCCTGGTCCGCACCTTCCAGAATCCTTTCCCCCATCCCCTATCCCGGTCTGAGCCTTAGATGCCTAAAGCTCATAAATAAAAAAAATCCGATTCCAACGGGGTCAGAGGACCAGTAGTATCGCTGGACCAGATGCATACCAGTCAAGGTGTATTTACTTACTTACTTACACTATGGCTTACGGAACTTGCAAGTTCATCGCCACAGTAATAAATGTTCGCTATAGGATTCTAACCTAGGCAAGATCAAACCAGTTTTCATCACAAACACCTACTTCTCGAAGATCCCTTCTAATATTGTCCTCCCAATGTCGTCTCGGTCTTCCCAAAGGTTTATTTCCATCCGGTTTTCCAATCAAGATGGAATATTGTCAAGGTGTACTACGTAGAAAAGATAACAATGCCTCTGTCAGTCCCTGCGCATATTCCGCCCTGTTTAGACCCTTCTCTTAAATTTTGAGAAAACCAAACAACGAATAATGACTTGACATGGTTATAACTGCTTTCTCATATTTGAACAAAGACCAGCACAGTAAGATAATCAAACATTTTTCTGGAAATTTCAAGGGATTTATGGTTGTCGGTAAGAAAGCATCCACACAAAGCAACAAGGTAATGAGAAACATCTGCGAGTCCAATTTCTGGACGAAGAAAATTAGAAGTTACTGCGATGACGTAGTGCTTGCTGACCAACTACTATTAATGATTAGATCTCAGGCAAAGAAGAAGAAGAAGAAGAAAAACGATGGAAATTGTAAGACTACTCCAAGATGCAGATGCATTAGCGACAGGATATCGAATTTCCATCTTACCGTCCTGCACGAGCGACCCTGCATTTAATTACGTGGATAATTCACTAGATGGAGAAGGAGGAGAAGGAGAAAAGAGGGTGTGCTTTCACCCCATTCCAGCTTACCTTTCCCTCTTTCCCAATGTCCAATCTGCAACCGACCAAGGAATTGATCCGTGTGTTGTGACGTCGAAATGTTCTCAAGAATATCATTACAGGGCAAAGAAATCATAAGAAAAGTTTCAAAGAAAAAGCAAGAAGAGCGAAGAATAATGAACTTGAACATCAAACAACGCATACCAATCAGATTAAAGAACAATAGAGTCGGTTGCTTCCCATATCTTATTCTGGGAGAGTTCGTTCTTGACAACACCTTACTATTAGTTGAAAGTAATAACCGAGCAACCGTAGTTTAGCTGGTGGTGTTGAACTAGCAATAGGAAAGTCCCACGTTTTTCTCAGTCACACCAGGCAAATGGCGACATCGCAGATAGCATGCAAACTTGCAACAAAGTTGCCAGTCACTTGCTTTGAGCTTGTCAAACTTGATATTCTGTTGACCTTAATAAACAAGCAACAAACAAACTTGTTGGAACAACATAAGGGGCTTGTTTGAACAACGTTGTTTCTAGTTGTTACAACTAGCCTAATTCAAGCTTGTTGGAAAAACCAGCTATACGAGGAAGCTTGTTAAACTTGAAATCTACTTGCATTTTGCTTCGTTGCACTTCCACTGTCTTCTCACGAGGGAAGTGTTTCGGTTCGAACAGAAATCTTTTGACAAAACTGCCTATTCGTATCCCAATACTGATAATGCCTGCAAAGTAATTCGACCGTGTAAGGCTGCGTTTGTTCGCTAGAGGGCGTTAAAAGTTTGCAGCAAGAGAAAGACAGCCCGGGCAGCTACTGCATAGGTTCGTGCAGTTTCGGTTTGAACAGGTATTTATTACTCAGATTATATACTTGAATATACGTGACAGTGCTGACAAAAACTGTCAAAGCCACTCTACCGTGTAACAAATAGTTTGGCAGATCTAGGCGAGTACATGTCTTCACAAACGTGGTAAGTGAGAGTTCTTCTACAAATTGAGTAAACCAGAAAGGATAATCACAATAGTCGCACAGGACGAGAGACACATCAGGGCAACCTTCAAATTAAAAAAAAAACACATTCCATGTGAGCAATGTCAATGCCCTATACCCAGTACACGGTGCCCGTAACTGTCAGTAATTCAAGTGCCATTTGACATCACGCACATGGAGTGTGCTTTTCAAGGTTGTCCTGATATCTCTTCTGTCCTATGTGTCTATTATGACCCTCCCTTCTGTTTTTACTGACTTTGCAGAGAACTCTCACTTACGTTTGTGAAGACATATACTGGCCTAGATCTGCTAAACTATTTGTTACACTGTAGAGTAGCTTTGCAGTTTTTGTCAGCACTATCACGTATATTCAAGTATATAATCTCTTTCGTAGGAGATATCTTATTAGGTAGAGCAGTTCGTCCCTCACAGGCCGAGAATTAGGGAGTCCAGTAGACTGATTAGTTTATAAGATCTCCTTTGTCGGAGATCATCTACGTCATACAAAGCATATTCTATAGAAGGTGACTGTGTATGAACTTAAGGTAGTGATATTGGGGATCACGGTCTCGATTAAAGTGAGTATAGTATACAATAAGCAAATCTCCGATTGCTGTCTTGGGAACCTACAGTTTGTTGCGCTGGATCGTTTTTGGATACAAGATAAGTCCAGAAATAAACCGTCATAATTAGTGCCGAAACCCAGGATTGACATTGTCCCTGTGAGAATAAAGAAGGTGGGAACCACCGCAACCTTTGACCCAAACAGAACAGAAGAATAAGGTAAGACAAATATGTGGAAAACTAGTATTATAGGAGTTTCAACTGATGGATCATATAATTTAACCATCAGTAAGAATGAAGCCGTCTCATGCTGCAGTCGCACGGATAGAGTGGTGTGAGTCATACAGTGCAGCTGGATGCATGTTATCTGTGCCGAAATCTCAGAGAAACAATGGGAAAGTAATTCTCTTTCGTTAGAGATAACTTCCCCAATACGAGAACCTCTACCATGAACGTCCCTGGATGCATGAGGTTCGGGGCCAGCAACTAGCCAGTACTGAGACCTCTTTTAGGTGAAAGGTAGTAGTTTCCGGTAAGTTTGGTATTTTTTGTGAGAGACAGCTTATCTGATAGAGCAGTCCCTCGAGTATCAGGGATCATAGGAGGCCGATCAGCTCATACGATCTCTTTCGTTGGAGATCACATACTTCATACGGCGTTTACTCCTTGGGAAGTGGTTGTCCATGAATTTTAAATAGAGACGTTGAGGATCACGGTCTCGATTGAACCGAATATTTTATTTCAAAAGAATCGCCAGTGTTCGTCTTGGGAATCTACAGTTTGTTGCTCTGGATACAAGGTAGCTCTGGATAAACAAACCGTCATAATATTAAAAACAAAAAAGAAACCTGTATTATCCTATAGTTCAAACGGGACTTGGACTGACAGACGACTTAAGTTCAACATCTTCTCTCGTGATCCGCGCAACGACTACCATCGCACCTTTTCTGGTTATCGTGAGTCGTGACCAAAGTTCGATACTTCTGTATTTAAATATGTAGTGTGTATTTCCCGATGCAAATTGTTGACATTTGATATCTTACATTAAGTATATTGAACGTTTGTATATACATCAAGTTCGAGCGCATATCAAGAGATGGTGTTGCGATCGATGAGTATCAGAGTTTATTCAGGAAAAGAAGTCAATAGATGGCAGTTTCTTTTGTATTTGTGAAACTCGTGAACTATTAATGGCATGGGAAATGTTTGATACTAATTATTTATTGTTTATTAAGATTTTGTTAGTATTTAATTAATGTTATTCACGACATAACTGAATATGTATTAATTTTCTGTTATGGTTAGAGATAGGAACAATATGTATCCATTGTATATCAATAACATTTGTTATAGATTAGATGAGCTTGGGTATAGTCAGGCAGATAATAAATGGTTCGGGTTATCAAATCCTTACTTTTTTTAACAGTGCATATCGTAGTTTCTCTTTATTACGCTGGATCGGCGCATCGGCAGTGAACACTGTTGGCTTGCGTCGATAACAAAAGTGTCATCCCGCCCTAGAGCAGGAAGTCCGGGGTAATATGGGGCATCTTGGCTTCTTACATCCCTACGTCCACGGCGATTCCACGGAGTAGAATATACCTAGTCGGCAGTTTAGCATAAGCGTGTTGGTTTTCAGGTAGAAATGTAGGTTATTACTATTATCAGCTCTACAGGATCGAGTATTTCAAGTAGTTCCCCAGATGTTTTCACGAAGCATGGTTAACATAAAAAAGTCCTGAGCCAAGGAAATCGAATCTGCAACCGCTCACATCAAAATCGAGAGTGTATACCACTCGGCTACTTCCAAACTTTAAAAGATCTTAGTATCATTTTCCAACTTTGTTTAGATTCTATCGGAACTGAACGGGTCGCCCGGTCAATCAGGTCATTTTAGTCAAGTTTCGGACCGGGTTTATCCTTGGGAAAGGACCTGGCTCCTTAACCCGATTTTGGCCCAGTGACTAGGAGGACAAACAGGGTTTTTAATATATCCTTGTGTTTCTACAATGTTTCTTTCATTTTCGGCCGGGACTAGAGAGGTTAGCTTCCAACAGAACAAGAAAATTACGACGCCGAAATTCCCAACTCATTAAAGTTCCAGACTGGGTCAATCAGGTCAAGTTTAGGATCGGGTCATCTATAACCTGGTCGCGTAAAGTGCCCAAGTTTCAGCTCTACTTTCTATGAGTAGTATGTGGAAGATGTTCTGTTTGCAGACAGGTCCATAAATCATAGCTCCCTGGGCGAAGTAAACTGATGACGTCCTAAGGAAGATACCTACGTAGGCTTCGAAACACTTGTTTCCCTACCGGGTATCAAACCCAAGAACTATTGATACAAAGCAGTGAACCTTACAGTTCACCCATCAGCGGTACGTGGCGTGCATATCAGATTAAAAGTGTACTTTCCTCTATGAGCTTCCAGGAGCTTCACACTAGGTGATACTGTAAATACTCTTGTGTCTTGAAATGCTATATTACTGTATTATTTGCGTAATATATCTCACTCACTGTAAATGAACTGTTAACTGCTCACATAGCACTAATTCGTTACCGGATATCG